>JAAGAY010136069.1:0-20800 GCA_011801015.1 Ardeotis arabs
GCGTGTCGACGGCACCACACAGCTTGGTGTCGTCAGCGAACTTGCTGAGGGTGCACTCTATCCCACTGTCCATGTCGCCGACAAAGATGTTGAACAGGGCTGGGCCCAACACGGACCCCTGAGGGACGCCACTCGTGACCGGTCTCCACTTGGACATTGAGCCGTTGACCACCATTCTCTGAGTGTGGCCATTCAGATACATTGTCTAACGTGTCTTTTCACATTGCGTGTTTGAAGTTAAAATGAACTGTACATGATGAGTAAACCAATAAAATAAAAATTCTGATTTGGCTTAACCTGAATTGCAGTGCCATTTTGACATGCAGATCACCTTGAGTTTCCTTAAGATGCCATTTCCTCCATGCAGCCACCTTGAAGATGGTGTTAGGCAGCCAGAGTGAGGAGAATTCATTTGTTCAGGGGATTTTTGTACAGCATGAGGATGAGGCAGGGAGCTGCAGATTGCTAGGCAATATCTTGGGTTGTCTTCTACCAAACCCTGAAGAGATGAATTGCATACCCTGTGGTGCCATTTGCAGTGAGTTTGTGGGGAAGGAAAATACTGTGTTATGGACTGTGGTGAACTTGCTCTCTTGGATCCAGATGTAGCATCCCTTGAAGCAGTCGGTGCTTGCTGGTTTTGTAGCTAGTTTGTATCTCTCTTCTTGTCCCTGCTCCTTGCAGGGGCGTTGGACTAGAAGACCTTTGAAGGTCCCTTCCAACCCTAACCATTCTATGATTCTTGGAGCAGAAAAGGAGCCATTTTTCTCTGAAATGAAAAGCTGTGCTAAAGCACCTCTGCGGAGGGTGAGAGCAGTCTTCCCAACCACCTTTCCACCCTGGGACAAGTGATTTCCAGACTTAAAACAGTTGCAGCATTGCTGCTTTTGAATTATTTGTTCACTGTCTAAATTTTAATTCCTGCCCTAGTTTGAGTGTCATGAGTGCTTTCCTTGGATTCCTGAAATTTTGGGAGTGGTTTTAATACACTGCATTGGTTTTTTGTTTTGTTTTGGGTTTTTTTTGTGGCAGTGTCAGTGCAACTTTGTCAAGGAGGAAGAACCACATTGGCAGCTAACAGGTTGTAGCTGGGCGGTTGTTACCTTCTGTTTCAGTTAGCACAGCAAGAATCCTGAAATCTTACAGTTTAGGGAAAAGACAAGGCTCAGCTGAAATTAAGAACCCTCTCTGAACAAGTTATTGGGTTTTGTCTCTAAAAAAACCTCAAGCATTCTGATGAATTTGGCTAAATTTGCAAGCATGTAAGTACCTTTGAGGCTTTATGTTGAGTTTCACATTTGCATATGGGAGTCAGCCTGAGAGTCGAGATGCCAGATCTGCTTGTTATATTTCAAATTAGTGCTTGCATGTTCCTGAAAGTTGGTTTTGAGAGGATCAAGACTCTTACATAACAAGTCAGAAGAGTGGAAACGCTGTGCTTAGAAATATTTGCCAGGTATGGGATTGAAAATGGCTGGGAATGCCAGTGGTGTGTGAGCTGTTCCAGCTAAAACTTGGTGACCGCCTTGTTGTGTGGCTCTTCAGCAATGCCTTGTCTCCATTTCCATGGGAACAGATGGGCTTTTGTTGATAAGAGATCTGTTATCAAACTAGGAAGCTGAGGGGTAGCAGTTGGGTCACTGTGACTGTAAAACAGAGCTGACTACAGACTGAGGACGTCACGTGGCAGTATGTGTTCAAATGTAGTGGCTAAAAATGTCCTTCCTCCTCTCAGGCACAGGTGCCCCAGCGCGAAAGGAAGAGTCACTCTGGCACAGACTTCATGAGATCTATAGCAGACATGGGGATCGGCTGCAAAGGAATGCTTTATGTTTTGACCTATACAAAGAGCAGTAGTTTTTAGCAGTTGTTGTGAAAAATAAGTGTTTGCCTTTTGCCCTTTCAGATTTTTTTACAGACACTGAAGACTGTCTCAGTTTGGAGCAGTGAATCTTTAAGTTTCATTTTGAAACTTAATTTATCTGTATTTGTACTTGGGGAAACTTTCAAAGCAAAACTGAGTGATACATGCAGTACTTAGACTAAATTTTAGTCTGGGAAAATCTTACCATAGTTCTGTTAAGAATCTTTATTTTTGGTTTTTAAGTATTTGGATGATAAATTTTAGTCTTAATCCTTATCTAGAAATCACTTGGAGGCCAGTTGCAGGTACAGGATAGATGGATTTACTGGATGCTTTTCTTAAAATGTTTTGCAGCAAAATGGTTTAATTACATAAAGTTCTTTAATTTCAGTGGCTTTATGATTTAAAAGAAAGAGAGCAATGTCAGATGTAAGTGTCTAAGCTGGATACACCAATGCATAGATTTCTTGTGTATTTCCTGACTTCTTTTTAGTTGTATTTCACTAATGGATGTTAGTGGCTTAAGTTTTTTGAAGGCTGAAATTTTACATGACTATTCTGCAGTATTCTGTCGTAATAATAGCTACATAACCTCATAGCAGCCACCAGTATTCCAGCCTTGGCTTCCTTCCACGGGACTGCGAAGTTGTCCTGGATTTAAGGTGCTTCAGTACAAGTTATTTTTGCTTGACTAAGCACTGGGAGCAGCTCCAGCAATGTCAGTTTGAGATACTGTCAGGAAAAATTATTTTGTAGATCGGAGTTGTGGAGCTGACTCCTCTTGAAATGGTATGTGAACATGGAGCTTTGTAAAGAAAACGAGAAGTTATATTGCCTCTGAAGAGTGCGCACTGAAGGACCTGGAAAGCGGAAAGCAGGGGTGTTTCCAGGATGGCTGTGTGTATAAGCTCTCTGGTATGTGATACAGGGCATGGATAGTTTGGCTGTCTGCCAGGGTGTGAATGGAGCCGTGACAGCTACTTAAAATTATCCTAGAAAGGACAACCAGCTATGAAGATATGTCAGTCTGGGTGTGAAGCAGGAAAAAGTCCTTGGAGCAAACAAGGCCCCTGAAGAGAGGACCTGTGGAGGATTCATTAGTACAACAGAAGTTCTCTGAACAAGTTGTACGTGCATATGTGTAGGCAGCTCACATTACTATGCCTTTTATCCAGCTATTTTTTTCTGGTCATAAAGCTTAATGTGGGCTTCAGCAATGCTCCCTCACCGGCATTTAGCTTCAGGCCAAGCATTACTGAGTACCCCAAGCTCTGTGTGACTTGGCTCCTCCAAAGCTATTAGTGTATCTTCAGAGCAAGATAAACTCATTAAAGTTATTTACATTTGGGCATTAGAATTTGTGATAATTTTTATACCTACTACCAAAAGTACAAATATGTGGTAATGTCCTTCGTATGAAGCTACAATTTACCTGGTGGGTTTTTTTGGTTTGGTTTTGTTTTGTTTTTTTTTTTTTAAATTCTTGGAAAAAGAACAGATTGCCATGTCCCTTAACTGCTCTCTGATGGTAATGAAATGGGTTTGTAGTACACGATCTTATCAAGGGTTTGATCTGTGTATCTTTGATAAAGGAAAGCGCGCTATTACATAAGATTTGGCTTATTAGAAATTGCATCAAAGTGTCGTGCTTGTGTTGTATTGTAAATGACTGCAGTGGTGGCGGCTGAGGTATATCACAACCTGGTCATTCAAGCTATGGGCCAAAATCTTTGCATGACTGAGTTGTAGATCTGGGCTTCTGTCTGTGCCCTCTGTCTCCCTAGTATGCATTTCACTTCTTTGCGTATCTGTTTTTAATCTTTATTTTCCCCTGCTCTGTATTCCAGAACTGCCTGCTGGTGTAATTTACCTATATTTTATATTCTGGAGTTGAATCAATTTCTGCACAGAATGGTGTCTTGTAGTCAGTACAGTGGTTGAGATGTGCACCGTTTTCTTGCTTAAAGGCAGTTTAGCAGACGTCAGCTGATCGGCATCAACTCTCCATATGCCTCAGAGCCTGTGACAGAGCCACACTTGAACTGCTCCGTGACCTGTGGTCAGATTTTCCTTGCTAAATGGCTGAACCGTAGTGCGGGCTACAGGAGCGCTTGTGAATAAATAAATGGAAGCCCACAGTAGTAACTGCACAAAAGATAGCTTGACTGTTTTTATCCATATAAAAGTATTTAGGATTTTTCAAGCATTAAAGTCTCTTCATCTGAAAATATCCTGAAATGGGCTGTAAAGCTGCCTATCTTTGCTCACCTGAAGTTCTGTGGATGTGGCCCTGCTACTGTGTGAGTTCCCCAGTGGAAGTTCTGGCAGCTGGTGGATGTGCATCCTACCATCAGCCTCTTCGGCTGGGTGTTAAGGAACAAGCAGGTGTTATTATTATACCATTATCTGCTGTAATTCACTGAGGAGGTTCAGATTCTGCTCTCTTTTTGCTTTACTGGATTTCACGTCAGTGGGTGTTGAGGTTTTTCTCTTTTACGTGTAGCAGTCAGCAATGAGGCAGATTGGGGTGGTGATATGTCACGTATTTTTGAAAGGCAGCAGACATTGATCTTTAGAGTTTAATTTTCTGAAGAACTCCCATCACCTATAAGAACGTTAAGACCTGCACTTGCAAATTCTTGTCTGCTTTTCTGTTTTTATTTCCTGTCATCACCCTTCTAAAAAAAGAAACATAGTGAGATAGATAAAAAAAAGAAGTCAGAAACAGCAGTAATTGCTTATGAAGACTTTTGGGATTTTGCTGGATATCTTCACCATAACTGCGTTTGTATGTAGTATGTGATCTCTGGTGTGATCTCTGGATCTGTGTTCATGTTGTCTTTCTCTTTGCATTTCCTCATCTTCTTGCATGTAGGCAATGCTAAAAAGCTGATCATGTGATACTTTTGTGACTGAGGCTTTAAGCATTTTTTTTTTTTTTTAAACTCAAATCCAACTTTTTGTTGGCCATTGTTGCGATATTAGAAAAAGAACCTCTGAAAGCTGAGAAAGTGTGAAAGTGCTCGGGCAAAAGTGTTGTTGTGATCCTTAATTTTAAAGTGGGGGGAGGGGGGGTTCTGTGCAATGTTTGCTTCCGACATCAAATAAAGTCTTTCTGAGGAGAGAGAGTTTTAAATTGTAGCATGGCTCTGTTTACAGAACATGTTACAGTATTTGAGAGACTGCTCTCAGTCAGTGTACCAGGCTTGTCTGTTGCACTGTACCAGTTGGCAGAAATTCAATGAAAAATAAAGCACCAGAGTTTTTAGAGCAAGTATACTTGGAAGTATGGAGTTGTGCTTTTTAAAGCTACCTGTTCACATCTCTTGTGACTCCTGTTCTCATTCATTTTAGAATAAAGTTATAGTAAGAAAAGTATCCCTTTAAAAAAAAATCACCAAACTTTGTTCATCTACATTTGCTGTTTATATCTGTTGAACTTGCTTTATTAACATTAAAAAATGCTCAACAAGCAAGTGACTGTTTCTACCACCCAGCTGAACCTGATTTTAACTTGTATTGGCAAAACCAGCTGAAGCTGCCAGTTGTATCTGCAGCTGGGCCTGTGCTAATGTTGTCATGAGGCAGCTTATTTGTAAAATTCTCTGTAATATAGATGATGCTTGGAATCTTTCATATAACCACTGTGTAACCAGTACAAATGCAGAAAAGCTGGATGAAATCACATTTATGCTGAAAGCATCAGACTTGTCAGCTGAATTCAGGAAAAAGTGACCGTTAGAAGTGATAAAGAATCAGAATTTCTTGGCTTGCAGATTTTGGACAGAGTTTTTTGGTGATGACAGCCAAATGTAGTCTTTGGCACAGATCTCAGTCTAGTAATGTTGTTGAAAGTACCTGTGGATTTACAGTGACTTTCTTACTAAAGCATGGGCTTTTGGCACTAAAATCCTTTGGCTATTTTAAGTTACTTGTCCAGCTTTTTGTTCACCACAGTTCTAAATGCTCATGAGGTGCACTGGAGCAGGATGACTAGCACCATTTTTTATAGGTTCGTCTTACAAGAGCAGTCCTTGAAACAAGGATGGGAAGAATAAGCTAGTACCTGTATGTTGAGATGTGATAAGCTTGTTTTTTGTTTGCTTCCTTCAGGTTTTGAATGAAGAATGTGATCAGAATTGGTACAAGGCAGAACTGAATGGAAAAGATGGCTTCATTCCCAAGAACTACATAGAAATGAAACCACATCCGTAAGTAGAGCTTTGGTGGTAGGCTCCCTTGATCTTGCTTTGCGCATCCTCTCAAATGGAAGGGAGGTTTTCTGTTGAATACTTTGCAAGATGTACCCTACTAGATCTACCAAAATGTGTGGATAGATGAAGGATGGCTGTTGAGTTGGATCTCCGGCTGTGGTGTTTACTGTAACTCGTTTCACAGCGAGCTGTATAGCAGAGTATTTTTGGAAGCTTTTTCTGCTGGTTGCTCTGGTGTTTTGCTGTAGGGTCAGACAGACTGGCCTTGGAGGTAGCAGACATAAACGAGCAGAAAACTTGTTAGTGGAGAGTTGTCGCAATCACTGCCCCAGGAGAAAGAGCAACTGCGTTCCTGTGATGATTCTCTATTTTACTTAGCATAGCAGATAAGAGTAAAAATTGTGGCATTCGGAGCTCACAAAAAATATTTAAAGATATTTGGAGCTGAACTCTTTGTATATCTATGTCACATCCTGAATGTAGAATCACAGAATACTTTAGGTCAGATAGGACCTCTAACATTCATATGGTCCAACGCTTTCCCTGCAAAATGGGCCGATCTCAAAGAGTGTATACTGGTACACAAGTATAGTTACACTGATTTGTAGCTCCAGAGAACTGTAGTTGAGTAAACACTTTGAACATTTTTTCTTACATATAAAGAAACAAGCATATGAAAACAGCGTTTCATGACTAGGTTTTCCTTTGTATGAGTTGTTGTATTTCTGCTGTCTCCTACTAAACTCTGTTTCTGACAAGCTTTGAGATCCTTCAACAACCGAACAAGAAAACAGCAAGCTCTGGGTAACAGATTCAAAAGGGAGAAAAGGTTTAGGAAGGAGCAGCAACAGAGTTTTTACAAGGAGGTGTAGTGTTTCAGTTGCCCACAAAAACTGGTGATTGGTTTGTTAATTGTTGACTCTAATTGTGTAATGAAATTACAGTAACATCCAATCAAGAACTATTTTTCTAAGGGCTCTTCTGAAGTAGCAGAAGGAAGCTTTTGAGGGACTGTGTCCCAGGAAGAAGGGATATACTTCTTCAGTGCAGCCGAGTGTAAAGCAAGGATGCACAAGAAAATTCTGAAATGGCTTAAAGCCTTGTCTGCTGCAGTAACACGTCTAGGTTACCCGGATACTGCTGCTCCGCTGGGATCACACATGCACATTGCAGTTTCTCTCTCATTCATTCGGTTCAACATACATCCTAACAGCTTTGCAGGCATTTGAGTTACGCTGTGGTGATGTCTCCTGTGATGATGGTCAGTTTGTTCTGTAATCATCTATGGTGTTTTGTTTTAGAGAGGTAGAACTGGTTTTTTTTTTTTTTTCTTTTTTTTGCTTTTTGATATCAAAGGAGAATGAACAATATCTGAGCCTGCAAGTGAGTGAATGTAGTTGTGCTTTTTAAGCATAGGTAACTTGACTGTTTCTGAAGATGTTTAAATTGCTGATGGGAAATGGATGGAGTTAACTCCATATGTCAGCAACACTGAGAGTCTTAACTAGTGCATTAACACCCCTGGGAAATTATTCAAAAGTTTTTATAGTGTAGTGTTGGCTTAGCTGTAATGCAGAGCTAAATAGTCCAGTAGTTCATGAGAAAAGCAAACTGCAGGCAGCTGACCAGGTGTGAGAAGGGATGTTCCTTTTCTCAGACTAGTATCAAACTGTGTTGTGGGAAGGTGGCACGAGAGCTTTTGCAAGAGGATCGGGAAAGCAAGCAACTGAAAATGGCTTTAAATCCCATCCTAGAGTCGATCCGAGACTTAAATCCTCAAGCCCGATAGCTAGTCTTAAATGCAGTGTTTTTTCTTGCTTGTATTTTGCAAATCTTCCAGTTTGCTTTGTAACTACTAGCAAATGAAGCTGAAAGGAAAATGTGGCACCGCTGAGTCACCTGGGTTCTGAAGGGTTAATCTGAATTGCCACATCAGTTAACAAAGCAAAGATGTAAGTAGATACAGGCATGATACTTGGAGAAGAGCTGCAGGAAACTCTGGGCAGGGAGGCTTCCTGTGAAGGCACAACAGTTCAGTTCGGTGACAGGACTGCCTTTCTCTGCTTAAGGAGGCAGAGGAGGAATTTGCCATTTATGAAATGACCTGGATCAGACTGGTGGTGTGTGTATCTCAGGTGTTTGTGTTTGTAATCAGCTTTTCTTGAAGATATTGCTGAAGTCTCACTTTGCAGTATTGTAACTTACGTGGAAGAAATCAGCCAAGCTAAATGCTTGTGTGAGGTAAAGCCAAAAGAATTGACAAAGTGATGACTGAAATGAGCCTGAACGCGATGTGAACTGTGTGTCGTACCAATCGGTGCGTTTCCCTCTCGCTGTGCAGCATCAGCAGTAATGCCTGGATTTGGTTTTGCAGTGCTGACTGGCTGAGTTTCGCCTGCACTACAAAGCTAGTTGGGGACAAGCGTTATCAAGCTTAGCCCTTCAGCAGGGAGGCTGTGGGAATGGTGTGGTCAGTTTTTTTGTCCTAATTCTCTTGGACATGCTGTGATTTTTGTTATTTTTTTCAATCATTCTCTAGCAAAGATTCATATGTGCACAACACTTCTGATGTTTTACAAGTGTTTTCTTAAGTAGACACTAGTCCTTCAAAATAACTTAGTTTCTTTCATCTATGGGATTTTCTTTTCATCTTTTTAATGTTTAGCATTCAAACTCCTTTTACTCTAAATGGCTAAAGTGGTAGTGAAGCTATAAAACTGCAAGGGAGTTAAGAATTGTGAAAGATTTTTAGTCTATTTAAAGGCCTTAGAAACAGCTGGCAGAAAACTTCAGGAACTTAATGTTGTTACTTTGGAAGTGTTACTTCCTTTAATCGAGTTGTACACTTCTACTTTGTAGTGACTCAGTAAAATTTAGTGGGGAAATAGGGTATAATTCGGAGGCTTCCAGGAAGGATTGTAGAAGTTCTGTTGAGCTCTTTCAGGCTTTTCTTGTATTCTACAGATGGGTGAGGTGCTTTCGATTTTGTTTTTGTTTTGTTTTGGTTTTGTTTTTAAGATGAGGCTTTAATTTCCAAGTTGCATGCAGGTAATAGAATTATTTGAGAACTAAACAGAGTTAAAACACTTTGTAAACAAGAGCTACAGCAAGATATCTAAAATCATAGTATAAAGCTTGCTTTATGTAACATTTGGCAGAGGCAAAATTCAAGACTTCCTTACCTTTCTGACAATTGTGCCAAAAGCCCAGGAAACAAAATATTACCTTTGAATTCTGAAAGAATTTCACATAATGGTTTCTCTTGGTTGGTTTTTGAAGGCCATAGAGTGCCGTGAGAACCAGGCAGATGCTGTCGCTGCCACCACCTCAGGCACTGAGAAGCAGCGCAGATGCTAAGCCATCAGGAAAGCACTAAATACCATCACTGGAAATAGGATGGTTGTGGGAGAAAGCTTTTCCATTCCATTCCATTCCACGGGATAAAAAGTATACAAGACTGACAAGCAAGTAAAATACATCTAAGTGATTGTGGAAACCGAATTTGTAAACAAGATATATCATTTTCTGTGACAAAATGCTTTTCATAATGGAGCTGCGTAGCTAAATTGAGTGAATACCCCTTTTACAAGGGGGATGTCCTAGAGTTGTTTTATTGAATGTGTTGCACATAGTAGAAATACATCTGTGGGCTCATCGTCCTTGATATATAATATAGGGATGTGTTTTTGTGTAGACTCCTATGGTGAGCAGATACCGAAGACGGCCCGTGAGAGGAGCGAGGGCTGCCAATAGCTGGAGAGTCTGGTAATTAAGTAATCGGGTCTTCCCTCACCTCTAGATAGCTGCTTCTTAGAGAGGGAGATCTGGTGACTTTGTGATTTTCTGAAAACTTCAGCTTCTCTTAAGAATTACTTTGTTTCAGGGAGAGTTCTGACTTTTTGCTGCACCAAAACCAGCACTGTAGAAGTGAACTTTGTGAGTGGAGCTCTTTTGACTAAATGCTCTCCTCTAAGGTCAATCATCTACATGGTTAAAGGCTGTGGTGAGTGCTTCTGTCCTTTGTGATCTGTTACTCAGAACTGAAAGCCGTGGATATCTTTCTGGTTGTGAAGATGGTTCTGCTTTTCCCACGCCATGTGACCTACTGCTCTGCCCTTGTTTGTCTTTGATCTTGGATTAGTCTAGAAATGCAGATGTGAATATGGGTAGGAATCCCATGACCGGGGGCTGCTGGGCAGCGCTGCTGATCCGATTGTCTAAGGTACATTCACTCTTGGTGCCGTGAAGGTGGTCAGCCTACGGCTTTGACTTCTGTGCAGCTCTCAAGAATTTCAGCTGTGGCTTCAGCTATTTCATGTGACTGCTTATGTGAAAGCTGCTACCTTGTCCTGACTGTAGGAGAAAGCAATAAAATAAACTGCTGGAACAGGTCTTATTAGCATCTGTCTTAGAACTGAATTGCATGCCCAGCTCAGCGCTCTCTGCAATGAAACAGAGAAACCTTGAGGGAACTTTTCTCACTTGATGTGCTCCTGGCACCTGCCTTAGCTTTCTGACACGATACCTGTCTTTGACCACAGCGCGCTGGTAGGAGTCAGACAGATTGGACTCTGGGCTGCAGGAACAACCAGCTGCTGAATGAAAC
This sequence comes from Ardeotis arabs, assembly GCA_011801015.1. Taxonomy (NCBI): domain Eukaryota; kingdom Metazoa; phylum Chordata; class Aves; order Otidiformes; family Otididae; genus Ardeotis; species Ardeotis arabs. The sequence continues at coordinate 10,685 of JAAGAY010136069.1, forward strand.
TACTTGCTCTCTCTGTGAAGTAGTAGTGTCTTACCACCTGATCCAAAAGAGACTAGAAAGTGGGTTTGATACAAAATACACTTTCCACTTGTGCGGGATGGGGCAATCCATAGGCAGGATCCTGTTTCTAGATCTGTGATGTTTCTGAAGAGAAGCCTGTGAGTGAACTCGCAGCGTTTCCCTTGCATTTGGCAAATACTGTGTTCTCAAAAAAGAATCATACCTGCAAAAATAGTGATATTTCTGTGATTAATCCTTAATAACTTACATTTTCTGTATTGTCTGTTCTGCAAATCATGACTAAGGCATGGGTGGCTTCTCCTTAGGAGGCATAAGTAATAAAGGAGACTGTGTAATTACTACCCACTGATTATCTTTGGCTATAGTGAAATAAATGCTGCTGTATCTTAGGGAAGTTCAATAGTGAAGAGCCATCAGTGCAGGATTGCTTTGTTGTCCCTGAGTAGGTGGCATCATACAGTCTGGACAACTAAAACTTTCTGTGTAGAGACGTGACACTATTCCTTAGTGGCAGAGGAAGGGATTTGAGTTTCTTGCTTGCGACAGGCGTTTAACGTCTGACTTCAGGTTGTGAAGCCTGATTACTAAGATATCAGTGCAGACTGCGGTAGACATTTTAACTTTGTCCAAGGCTGGAGCCAGTTCCCAGGGTAGTCTTAGTCTCACAAAGCAGAATTTCGCGGTGAAGCAGTTGTGTACCTTGGGTTCTTGTTGTGAGGTTTCACATGCTAAACTGCAGATACAATAGGATGTAAAACAATAGGAAAATGCATTAAATTTTGAGCATATTTTTTTCCACCTCTGAAAATATTCTGTAATTTGAGGATTTCACTCTTACCACGTCTCTACTTTGCTAAATTGGCTGAAATAGGGCTATTGCAAGCACCTGCTTATCAAGTCACAGTTAATTCATTGCCAGGATGACCGTTGTGAAAAACTCTCTCGATTCAGTAGCCTGTATTGGAATGGCAGGGAGGTGCAGTGTAGTTTTTTTTCGTTAGGAATCATTTCATCTCTATGTGAATATCTATGCCTGGCTCTTCCATGAAAGGATTAAAATTCTTAACTGTCCCTATTGTTTTGTTTTCCTCACTCCACAGGTGGTTTTTTGGAAAGATTCCCCGAGCGAAGGCTGAAGAGATGTTAGGCAAACAGAGACATGATGGTGCCTTCCTCATCAGGGAGAGTGAGAGTGCTCCTGGGGACTTCTCCCTCTCAGTCAAGTAAGTAATGCTCAGAAGCAATCAGAGAATCATCATAGAATAACAGAATGGTTTGGGTTGGAAGGGACCTTTAAAGGTCATCTAGTCCAACCCCCCCTGCAGGGACATCTCCAACCAGATCATATTGGAGAAGTCATGGCAGTCTGGTGAGGTTCCCAATGGCTGGAAAAGGGGTAGCATAACCCCCATTTTTAAAAAGGGGAACAAGGGAGACCCAGGGAACTACAGGCCGGTCAGCCTCACCTCTTGCTTGGCAAGGTCATGGAGCAGATTCTCCGGGAAACCATGCTAAGGCAGATGGAGAGCAAGGAGGTGGTTGGTGACAGCCAACACGGCTTCACCAAGGGCAGATCGTGCCTGACCAATTTGGTGGCCGCCTGTGATGGGGTGGCAGCATCGGTGGACAAGGGACGAGCAACTGACATCATCTACCTGGACTTGTGCAAGGCATTTAACACTGTCCCGCACGACATCCTTCTCTCTAAACTGGAGAGACATGGGTCTGGTGGACAGAGCACTCGGTGGATAAGGAGTTGGCTGGATGGCCGCACTCAGAGAGTGGTGGTCAACGGCTCAATGTCCAAGTGGAGACCGGTCACGAGTGGCGTCCCTCAGGGGTCCGTGTTGGGCCCGGCCCTGTTCAACATCTTTGTCGGCGACACGGACAGTGGGATAGAGTGCACCCTCAGCAAGTTCACTGATGACACCAAGCTGTGTGGTGCTGTCGACACGCTGGAGGGGAGGGATGCCATCCAGAGGGACCTGGACAGGCTGGAGAGGTGGGCCCGTGCCAACCTCATGGAGTTCAACCAGGCCAAGGGCAACGTCCTGCACATGGGTCATGGCAATCCCAGGCACAAATCCAGGCTGGGCGGAGAATGGATGGAGAGCAGCCCTGAGGAGAAGGACTTCGGGGTGCTGAAGGATGAGAAGCTCCACGTGAGCCGGCAACGTGTGCTTGCAGCCCAGAAAGCCAACCACATCCTGGGCTGCATCAAGAGGAGCGTGGCAGCAGGTCGAGGGAGGTGATTCTCCCCCTCTGCTCTGCCCTGGTGAGACCCCACCTGGAGTACTGCATCCAGCTCTGGAGCCCCCAACAGAAGAAGGACATGGACCATTTGGAGAGGGTCCAGAGGAGGCCACGCAGATGCTCAGAGGGCTGGAGCCCCTCTTCTGTGAGGCCAGGCTGAGAGAGCTGGGGCTGTTCAGCCTGGAGAAGAGGAGGCTCCGGGGAGACCTGAGAGCAGCCTTCCAGTGCCTAAAGGTGGCTACAGGAAAGATGGGGAGAAACTCTTCAGCAGGGCCTGGTGTGACAGGTCGAGGGGTCGTGGTTTCAAAATAGAGGGAGGTAGATTCAGACTGGATATAAGGAAAATTTTTTTTTATACTGAGGGTTGTAGAACCCTGGCCCAGGTTGCCCAGAGAGGAGTTGGATGCCCCATCCCTGGAAACATCCAAGGCCAGGTTGGCCGGGGCTCTGAGCAACCTGATCTGGTTGGAGATGTCCCTGCTTCTTGTAGGGGAGTTGGACTGGGTGGGCTTTAAAGGTCCCTTCCAACCCAAACTCTGCTATTACTCTATCAGGTTGCAGCAGCAACATGAGTTGTTGTACAGCAGCACTGAGTCATGCCAACAAACTGGATTAAAGCCACTGATTTTAATAGATGTTTATATTTCTGTCTTGGATATTATAGAATCATAGAATGGTTAGGGTTGGAAGGGACCTTCTCCTCAGGGCTGCTCTCCATCCATTCTCCGCCCAGCCTGGATTTGTGCCTGGGATTGCCACGACCCACGTGCAGGACCTTGCCCTTGGCCTGGTTGAACTCCATGAGGTTGGCACGGACCCACCTCTCCAGCCTGTCCAGGTCCCTCTGGATGGCATCCCTCCCCTCCAGCATGTCAATGGCATCACACAGCTTGGTGTCATTGGTGAACTCGCTGAGGGTGCACTCTATCCCACTGTCCATGTCCTGACAAAGATGTTGAACAGGGCTGGGCCCAACACGGACCCCTGAGGGACGCCACTCGTGACCGGTCTCCACTTGGACACTGAGCCGTTGACCACCACTCTCTGAGTGCGGCCATCCAGCCAACTCCTTATCCACCGAGTGCTCCGTCCACCAGACCCATGTCTCTCCAGTTTAGAGAGAAGGATGTCGTGCGGGACAGTGTCAGATGCCTTGCACAAGTCCAGGTAGATGGTGTCTGTTGCTCGTCCCTTGTCCACTGAGCTGTCATATGAGCTGGAATACTAGATACGAATGGAAGCTTCATTCCAGAAAGTGCATTCCTTTAGGAAACAAAGTTACGATAGCATAGCTCTGCCTGCCTGTTAGCGTAGTGTTGCCATCTGGTGGTAATTTCTCAGTTGATTTTTTTCTCCTGTTTGTTTAATTTAGAAGAGTCTTTTTCCTAAACAGTGATCTGCAGGATTTGAAATGGTGAGAAGCTCTCAGGTTGAGGAAAGGAGAGCAGAGGCAAGTACTTATGAGTTGTGTTATGTTGGCTTGGTAGCCAAGAAAGAGTGTACTTTTTCAGCCAATATATAGAAGGTGTGCATGCCAAGTGGGGAAGAGTTGTCTCCTGTTTTCAGTGTGTTAAACTGAAGGAAGAGTACTGATGTGCCTGCCATTCGTCTGGAAAATCCCAATGGGCTCTTTGGAGTTCCCCTTTATTCAGAGTAAAGCTGTTGGAAAAGTAGCTTCAACTGAATTCTGTCATTTAGCAGAAAGAATGTTAACAAAATTGGAGTTGCTGCATTCCATGTGCAGCATCCCCTTTTGCGTATTTTCTGTTCTTTGTTTTTGAAGGACTAGAGAGATTCTCTTGTTTTGCAAGACAATCTTTTGCGTAAGTCCAGACTGACTGCCAAAAGAGACAATCCTGCTCTCCCTGTGGCAGTGTTTTCCCAGCAGTTTACCTGTAGTGGGACTGGTGTTCCTGTATCGCGTTGTCACACACGCCCGCTGGTGCTGTGTGAGGGAGGGACAGACTGAGAGAAGTACAGGGCCATAAGCAAGAGCAGCATAAACCTAAACTGGCTCGAGTCAGTTGTGAAATTGCTGTGTGTGACGAGCTAAAGCAAAGCCCTGGCACTGCTTGACTTTGAAATCTTGCATTTAGGAATGTGCAGTGGAAGGCACCGTGGTGCAGCTACTTTAATGTGACTTTGCATTTGTGCTGCGAAGTCCGTGGTGTGTGTCCGAGGTATTCTGTGCGCTGTCTCCAGAGACGCCGGTGACTACGTACACACATCAGAAAGTGCGTGTCATGGATGCCAGCTGCGTGGCAATGTGGTGTAAAGTAAAAAGCTGAAATACTGCACGTTATCCAGGATAAACAGTGTTGTGACACCAGAAATCCTTTAGAAAGAGACCTCAGACTTCTGCAAATTCAGAGTGGTTTGAAAAGCTGGTTTTAAAATAAAGTCCTATTATAAGAAAAACACATGTGAAGCTTGCAGGGTTTTTTAAAATAAATTCAATATTTGGATTCTATCTCTCTCATCCCTGATATCTGTAAAATACAATTCACAAGTGGTTTTCAGACATCTTTTTACAGCAACTAATTGGTATCTGTATAATCAGCGTCATTGACGGTTTTCACTGTGCCCTGAAGAACCTTTGTTCTAAACTACGTGCTGATGTTCCTAGAGGAGGAGTACTCAGTGACTAATAATGTACTTTTTTGTGTTCTTCACTCCTAGGTTTGGAAATGATGTGCAGCACTTCAAGGTGCTTAGAGATGGGGCCGGCAAGTATTTTCTCTGGGTGGTGAAGTTCAATTCTTTGAACGAGCTGGTAGATTATCATAGATCCACATCGGTCTCCAGGAACCAGCAAATATTTCTCCGGGACATTGAGCAGGTGCCGCAGGTAAGAGAAGTGTCCTCTTAGAGTGCGCTTTTCAGACTGTTGCAACCACAGTCTGGAGTGCAATTGCATCTTAGAGTAAATGAATAAGGATGGAGAGAAGCTGACTGACATTTTTCTTGTCTGTGGGAGTGTATCTGGATCCCACAGCCAGAATTATGCTGGGAAACAAGCTCGATGTTTGTGCAAAGCCTACCTGCTGACTCCCTAGTCTCCCCTTGAGTTCTGGCAAGCTGTTATTGTTGCTGCTTGAACGCTTGGATTGCCTTAACGTTTTTGGATACTGTTGCAGGAAGATCCTCTGATTCCTGTGAATTGAAAATGGGTTTACCCCTATTTAGGACATAGTAAGAAAGGATAGTTCTATTTATACTGGTTCATAGCCAGAATTGTACCGTCAGTAGCCAGTGAAGTTTTGGTACTGGTCTTTCCTGAAGAGGTGGTTACAGGTGGTAGCCTACGGGACATCTCCAACCTGCTGGTTTGTATCCAGCCGGTGCTAAGAGAAACAAAATCTGCTGCAAAGTGCCAGCTGAGCACGTTGTATATATCTAGCTCTTTGTTTTCTTCTGTTTCTCTGGGCAATTCAAATGTTATGTTGCACGTAACTGGATCTTTTGTCAATTTTGGATAAATCCTTTTGCCTCTATGTGTAGCATTCTAGTTCTAGCTTGAAGACAAGGAGTGTGGAATTCATGCTGCTCTCCAAGTGCCGTAGGCAGCCTTTGCAGCAGTTTGTCTGAATTAACATCTGGCTCTGCGGTGTTGGGTCAGTGCTAAACAGAGGGTGAGAAAACAGCTGGCTGAAGATGACAAGCATGAAGATATCTTCCTAGCCTCATGATTTTAAGAATGCAAATGCATTTTAAATGAACTGTTGGTTTTTGCACAAGAATGGAAGTATTTGCTGACCAGGCAAAATCCTCTGTGACAGAATTTCTTGATATTGGAGAGTTTTAAGGAAAATGTACAAAATGCTAACGTCCGGTTTTTAGGGGAACTTTGCGTATCACAGTGTTAGGTACATTAGTAATAGTCATACTGTCAGTTGGTGAAAACAGGATGAATAAGCAAAAAGACCGTTGTATTGCAATAGAGTACAGATTTACAGTAGGTCATGAAGACTGGAAGATACTAGGAAAACATCAGAGTCATCTGCTATCTTTTTCAGCTCTTTCACAGAAACTTGACTTTTTTTGCAAGTCTTCTATAGACTATGCTTTCCTGTTCAAGAGTCTTGTTACAGATGTTGGAAGCTGGCTTGCAGGGAAATGAAGCAGCCCAAATGTTTATTGTTAAACTCTGATTAAGTTAAGCTCCTGCAGGATTCTCACTTCATGTATCTTTTTCTTTCCCCTTTCAGCAGCCGACGTACGTTCAGGCCCTGTTTGATTTTGATCCTCAGGAGGAAGGAGAGCTGGGCTTCCGACGTGGAGACTTTATCCAAGTCCTTGACAATTCTGACCCCAATTGGTGGAAGGGAGCCTGCCACGGACAGACGGGCATGTTTCCACGCAACTATGTAACCCCAGTGAACCGGAACATCTAGAGAAAAATATTAGAGATTATTTAAAGAAACCAGAGAAACAGTAAATACACATACAGAGCCTAACTGCAGCCAGTGACCTAAAATAGCACGGCGATAAAATCTGAGTCACCTTTCACCGTGAGGTGATCCTCCTTCACTCAGTACGGAACTTCAGGGGCGGGGGGTGGAAAGAGTTCAACTTACACACCAAAACTTATCCTAAAAAAAAAGAGAGAGAGAAAAATGAAATAACAAATTTCCTCAGCTGCTCCTGGGTTATCCCCTTTCATTCACTCTTCTTCTTTCCACCTCCTTCTCTGTCCATCAGTGCATGAAGTTTTAATGCCATATAAAGTCCTAGCCATGCAGTTAAAGGAAAAGGGAGAAACTCTGCTGGTATTTTCTCTCTGCAAACGGTCTTCATTTGACATGAAGGGACACGAGAGAAGAACCAAATCCACAATCCTGCCTTTAAAAAAAAAAAAAAGAAACACCAACAAAAACAAACAAACAAAAATCAACAGTCTCTGCTTTTGCCTTCAACATTCAGCTCTTTTTGCCTGGGAAAGATGAGGTGTTTATCTAATTTTTGTTTCTTCTCCTTTGGCACTTTCTTCTGAAGCTCAGCAGCTTCCAGGCAGGGGAAGGGAGAAGAGTTGTGCGGCTTTTTCTTTTGCTTTGGGTTTTTTTTTTCCCCTTTTGAGTCACAGAGCTGCTTTAAGAAACTCCAGCCTACAACTGAAGTCTGTTAATGCTGTGCTGACAGTTTTTTTTGTTTTGTCTTAAAAGTGTACGGTTGAGCACATTCTGTAATTTTTTCCATAGTGCCTTTCCCTTATTTTCTTTTTTATTGTTTTTAAGTTAAAAGGACAGTCCAGAGCCTTTCAGAGGGTTTTTTTTCTGCCTATGTGTAAATAAATACTTTTGAGGGAAGGGTGTAAAGGAGGGTGGTTTTATCAATGGACATTTGAGAAAAATCTACAAACAGAGATGGAGCTTTAATCCTAAGATTTGTCTTATTGTTCAACTTTCCTTATTCCAAGGAAAATAAAATCAAGGCATTCAGGTGGCAGCTTAGGCTGCTCAGAGGTGGGGAGCTGCAACCAGGAGCCTCAAAAGAAGTAAGAGAAAGGGGGAAGTTACGACCAGGGAAAATGAGGAAGAATATTTTGGGGAGGGAGGGTTAAGGGGGGAATTTGAGAAATAATAGCCCTGAGATGTCCTGTAAAATGTACATTCCTGTGATGGAAAACTTTGTAATGCAGACAAACCTCAAGAAATAGTGCTTGAAAAAACTTTATGCTATTAGTGAATGTTTCTACGTGATGCATGTAATCAGCCTGTCCCTTTGGCCTGGCTAGGGAATATTTGCAGTTGTGTTGCTTTTGAAAACGTGGGGTTGGCATCACTGTTCTCCAATTTCTCCTCCCTCCTCAGGTCGGTGTTACTGTTGAAGTGGATTCCCCCCACCCCAGTCCCCGTTCACAGCAGGCTGTGTGATAATCCCCACCTCGCACCATAATGGTGTTTATTGTGGCCATTTGCTGCTGCACCAGAGCAGTGTGAAGTTAAATTGGATGGAAAGGAAAGCAGTCAAGCTGCACGCTCTCTGTGCCAATCTTCAGTTGTGTTATTTTTCCTTTTGATGGCCGTTTGGCTGGATCCCTTCACCCCACCAACGAATCCAAAAACTGCAGCGGAGATCTCCCGCCCTGCCTAAGCATGGGCAATCTTTTGTTGGAGGGTGCCTTTTTTGTACTAAGTGTTCCAAATGTTTTATTCCTGAGATGGACTCTGCCTTACACTTTAATTTTTCAGCAGATGAAAGAGAGAGTAGAGTAGAGTATTATTTTCTCCCCCTTTCCTTGCTAGCTGTCACTCACTTTCTTCCTTCTTTGTAAAGTAATTGGAAAAGAAATCTCTGGCATTCTATACCTGGACCATTTGATTGTTTCCTTATTTTGGAATTGGTGTATATCATGCAGCCTTGCAGACATATGTCTTGTGTGTGTATATATATTAAAAAAAAAAAAATCAGTGTTTAAATAAAAAAGGCCTATGTACTTAATCCTTTAACTCTGCAGCAGCGTTTGGTAGATAGTAATTAACTGTGAATAATAAATATACATTGAATTCTTCACTTGAGCATCTGTCTGTTATTTCAGTTAACTGACTAAAATATAACTGATCAACCCAACTTACAGGATATTGAATTGCTGTGGGAGGGAAAAGCTGTAAGGTGTGCTCTGGCATTGTAGTTCGATCTCGGCGTGCCTGGCCAAATTCATTGCTCTCTCAAGCCAGGTAACCAGGGAGCCTTGTCCCTTGACGCGCGCGGCGTTACGGATAGCGAGGACTGGGGAAAGGAACGATCGTGTCGCTTCCAGGATTGAACACCACCTGTCTCTCAGCAGAATGGGAGAGTGGCACTTTAATATTTCTTCCCTTGCTTTTTTTCCAAGCTTTTTACCGAACTGCTTGTGTGCCCCGGTGGTACGGACTGTGGTGTTGCCAGGAGCCGGTGGCAGACTGATACACCGGTTATTTCTGGAGCACCTTGCTGCTGGGTGTACGGCTTGTGTGAGCACGGCAGCTGTGGCTCAGACGGAGGAGCTCTTGCTCTGCGTGGTCAGTGCCTTACAGACCCTTTTCCCTTTTCTCCCGCTGCCTGAAGAGGTGGAACCGCTCAGCTGTGCTGGGACGGTGCGCGGGCAGGTTCCCTGCCAGGAGCTGCTGGCTCTGCAGCTGCTCCCCAGCCTTTGCTTATGTTCAGAAAGTGCCTGTGAATGTTGTAGGCGATTTTAATGTGATGGGAAAAGGCCCACGTTTGGGTTTGGGTTGTTTTTTAACAGTTTCTCTTAGTTATGCTCAAATACAGATGCGGTCAAGTAGTTTGTGGTTGCTCAGAAACGCCGGGATGTTCCTGCTCGTTCTTTATTTTTCGTTTGTGCCAGTAAAGTCAATACAGGAATTATTTGCAGTGTGGTTTGGAGCTCTCGGCTTTTTTGCAATGCTGCAGCAGAACGCGCTCCTCACAGCTGCGTGCCGGTCGTACCTTGGGTATCCGCGGGAAGGTTCAGAACGAACTTCCTCTCCCGGTGCTCCGCGCAGGGAAGGAAAACGCCTGCTGCCGCTGTGGCGGTGCCAGGGCGAGGCTGGGGGGAGCTGCCCTGAGCAAGGCCTTTCTCTGCGGGCCTTTCCCTCCGCACGCACCGGCCCGGCCCGGCCCGGCCCCGGGGCGGCGGGAGGCAGCAGCCGGCTCCCGCCCGCTTCCGCTCGCGGCCGCCCAGGCGGCACCGCGGGGCCCCGCGCGCCCGCCCCGCCCTGGAAACCGCGCGCCCGCGGGGCGGGGCCGCCGGACTGCGTTTCCCAGCGCCCCCCGCGGCGCGCAGGCGCAGTGCAGAGGCGCCCGCGGCGGCGGGCGGGTGAAGGCGGGGAGGCGCCCTGGGCCGGCGGCCTCGCCCCGGGC
>JAAGAY010136070.1:0-21911 GCA_011801015.1 Ardeotis arabs
TTCCTTCTTCACTTTCAGTTGGTCCAGGAGCTCCTTGCTCATCCACGCGGGCCTCCTGGCCTTTTTGCCCAACTTGTTCTTGGTCGGGATGCACCTCTGCTGAGCTTGGAGGAGGTGCTCCTTGAACGTGGACCAACTTTCCTGGGCCCCTCTTCCCTCCAGGGCCGCCTCCCATGGCACTTTGCCCATCAGGTCCCTGATGGGCCCCCAGTAAAATATATCTCTGCAGACATTTTCATTAGAAATTCAAATTATCTGCTTTTTCTATAGGACCTTACCATAAAACACTATTGTTGATGATAGTTTGTATTTTAAACAGATTGTCACATGGCCATGTAAAAAAGGCAAATCATTGCAAGAACAGAATGTTTTGAATGCTGCAGGTACTAAATTAGCATTTTTGTCTCAGAAGGTTGTATCAGAACAATATTTAGCAGATTAAAATAATTTCTTTTTCTGCTCTGTTGCACACAACCTTTTAAAGTACATGCAGCAGAGATATAGGTTTCTGTATGAATTGCAAATGACCTTTTAAGACTTTAAGCTGTAGCTTATCGGTAGTACACCTGCTGTAACATCTTCGCAAAGTTTATTACTTTTGAGTATGCTTTTTCCAGTTTTCTTTAACTATTTGGTATTCTTTTAAAGTAAAAGGCCTACAAATCTGTGCATTTTAGAATGTTTTTTCTGTTCTAGGAAAAGCCTTATTAGAAAAAAATAAATGGTGGCTTTATTGATTCTTTCGCAATTTAATTTTAGATTTTTCAATCAAAAATAAAAACTGCTAAAATAAATGGCACAAGACACTGAGTTTAGGGGGACATCTGTGTAATGAAAAATATTACACCCCTCTTTCCAGACTTGCTGTAGGTGATGAAGCCAAACAATGTAATCCTTAAGTGTTAATTCTGCTTTCATAGAAACACCGCTTGTGGAGAGCTGTCTCTCTGTAGTGCTCTTGGTAGTTTGGGCAAATATCACAGTTGAGCATTTAAATATTAAAAAAAAAAAATTCTATTTTTAAAATGCAAGTGACTATACTTTAACTGTTTATACTCACTTGACCAGGAAAATGTTGAAACAAGTTCTTTGTATATACCATGGCAAAGAGCTGAAAGGAGTTGAGGTCAGGAGGTAGCATCTTGAGGCTCTTCAGCAATAGAGGTGGTATGGCCCTTATGTCCCTCCCTGAGCAGTTAAAACTGCAAAACTACATAGCCTAACTCTGTCTGCTAACTATTTACCTACATTTTTTCTGCTGTATATTTCTAAATAGGAAGCTGCCAAAAAAAAGCTATTGCTTACCTATGTCACAAGGTATGGTGGACACCATATAAAAGGCTTGATAAACCAATACCTTTGTGCTGCAGTACAAGTGGGAAAGGATTGGCACTTAAGGACAAGTTTCAAGTTGCTTTCAGCCATCTATGAGAGGCTGCTCAATGTTAGCACATGTTTATTTTTTAATAAAGACATATCTCAATGTAGCTACTTCATTTTCTTTAGACTTGCCTTGGAATGGTAAACTTGCATTACTGCACTTAAGCTTCTTTCCAAAGTGTTCCTGAAAAAAATTATGAGGGTAAGAACGGAAAGCAAAAGATTGTAGAGAAGCTCTGCAATCTTAACCGTTGAAAGCTCAGTGTAGAAACTACTCTAGAAAGACTTTGTTTCATGCTCTAGAATAATGTCACCACTAAGTTAATGGTCAGATGCTCTCACTCTCTTTGATGGGTACAGGATAACGTGAGTATACCTTATAAATCTATGATTAGACTTTCATATAAATGAAGACTTTCAATACCATATGAATGGGGGAAATACATTGAGGGGGAAAAAAAAGGAAGAAGAAGGAAAACTTGTTTTCTCTTCTGGTTCTGGAAATCATTGTGATCAGCCATAGCAAGAAACAATCAAGGATCTTATACAATGCCATGGATAATCTGCATACTAATGAGAGTATTTTGGTTGAAAGTGATCCCAAAATGTAGAGGAAAGGCTGCTTCATCTTTCCAAACATTCAGAAACAACTACTCATGATTTAATGAACTTATCTCTGCTTAGTAAATGAGATGACAGTCACATCACAAATCTTCAGTTTAGATTGTGTGAAACACTGCATTTTGTCAGGAAGATACAAAATTAAGATGTGTGTGGAATAAAAAATAAATCACTCATTCAACATATACTATTTACTAGGAAAGATAAAAGAGAAATTGAGTTCAAATTTCTATATCTCTGGTTTATTCCATAATCCCCCTTTTCTGCAAAATATAAAAATATTAGAATTCAAAACATCACCAGTGCAAATAAAGCTGTGACCTGTAATCATCCTACAGAAAGCAAGCAGAATGCTAAGGTGGTAATATTCCAGTTTTCTTGGCAACTGAGTATCATATTCTAGTTAAATTGGCTACACCAGGAGCCTGAATATCAAGTAGCTCACTAAAACATTACTTTTCCAACAGCTTTTTATATTTCCTAAAGACAAAGTTAATGCCTTTATGATAATTCCATCTATGTAGCATATTTAAGTAAAGAGTGCGTTCATCATTCATTTCAGTAATTGTGGGAAACTACATAATCTTGTTCAAAAAGGCAAAAAGCCAGACGAGATATTTCTGAGCTTTAGGTTCCAGAAATAACGTCAAGACGTAAGACACTGCATGGCCTATAAGCACAGGAGATAATGATTGCAATAAATCTGACCAAATCTTGAATAATTTATGTTAGTAGAGTTAACGAGGGCTTCTGCTCCTCCCTTTTTCCTGATACATCATCAAAGCTGTTCTTCAGCTGTGTAGTAAAAGCAATGCAAAACTATAAAAGCAAAACAGAAAATAAAACCAACTTTCCAACATTTTATCATATTCTGTTCACATTTAATAAAAGGGTAATAAGAAAATATTTCATCCAATGTTTTTCGTGTGTTTGAAGAATATTTTTTCAACTTACTGCTGCTTAAGGAATTCTTACTTTGCTTTCTCATTGGATAGAAATTCTTTAGTTCCTACCATTAACTCTATAGAACATTTGTTTTCATCTGCCTTATATTCCTAGTCAATGTTTCCACTGTAAGGCTTTTGTTCCCACTTGAATTTCTTAAGTCAGAGTCTTCTGTCTTGTATATTTTATCATGTTTCCCCTGTGCTTACTAACTAGCTGTCTTTTCTTTATTTCTTCATCTTACATATGGCATTCAGTTTTAATTTCTGTGTAAAATTTCTTTTGTTTAGAGTATGATTTACCTGATTTCAGAACAATAACAAAGCTCTAAAGAATGAATGAATCTGATTTTAAGGCCATATAAATTACAGACAGGCAAGGTTTTTTACATTGTCTGGTGAATTCCCACATTTTTGTAGGTCAAATTAATTTTTCATTATATTTTTAAAATTACCCCCAGTGCGCCCTTTCTCAGAAAGGCAAATAGTCATTTATCACTCATCAAGTGTGTTCATCATACCTGCTCAACAAATACTTGTATATTAAAACTTAAAATATTAAAACTTTTTTTCATATGTATGATTATGAAATGCTTCTAAAAGATATCTTAGCAACATATTCTTTTAGTATCTGGTCTCAGAACACAGGTCCGCGATCCCTTGTGTTCGTAATGTAGCTAACAGACATCACACTTAAAATAACCATAATTTTCTGCTTTCCTCACTCCTTCTATAATTCATTGTCCTCTTAAGATAGTTCTCTGTCCTTATTCACAACTTCCCTTTTAGCCACTTGGAGTAACCTTTGCCATGCTGCAAAGATTTTTATTGTTATTTTCTGGAGACTAGGGGGGAAATCCTCTAAAATCTTAATTTGTCTTAGTCATTTTTCCAATTTATAGGTATATGAGAACTTCCTGAGAGTAGTTAACAGCCATCAGGTATTACAGTCAACCATGTTTTCTCTGTTCCAGAAATGGAAAAAGAGGAATAGACATTGTTCAATTAAAAACATAATGGCATGTAAAAATTACAATATGCTGAGAAAAGAAGCAGAGGGGAAAAAAAGATATAGAACAGTAAGCAGTACTTGAGAAAGTTAAAGATTTAAGTTCAGGAAGGCCAATGGCCTGGAAGTAATCCTTTATAAGCAGCTAAAGGCAAACACTTTATTTCTTTATGGTAATCTAGTTTACATAAAGAGAGCTTAAATTTACGCAAGGCTGATTATGCCAAGGACTTGAAAATGAAATTTTAATTGAAATCTTTACCAATTGAAATTGATAACATCATTACCAATGCGGAAAAATGTCACACACTCATACATATAAAACCAAAACAACTCTCACTTTTTAAAGTGCACATTAAAAACAAATTATGTCCTCAAAATAGGTAATATGGATGATTCTCTTTTGAGGACAACTTTGGTTTGAATGATTGTTCTTGGTTTTCAGCACAGCAATTTGTTGTAACATTTATAATGAATTGTAAACTGAAAATGTCTCTCAAAAATGGCAAGTACAGAGCAAGAAGTAGTCTGGCTGTGAGAAGAGCTTAACTCTTATGTGTAATATGTGCTTTACTGAGAAAGATGGAAGATCTCTATGGGGTTATATATTGCTCATTTTATTGAAAGTCTGTGAATACTGAATATTTCAGGCAGATTTCTTGTAAGGACAAACCAAATCTGCTAAAATTTTAGAAACCAGATGAAACTGTATGCCTTTTCTGTATGTGTTTATAAAAATTCCATTAGGATAACAGTGCATTTCAATTTTGCACACCACTTCTGTTCAAGTTTCACGGAACATTTTACAAACTCTGTAAGCTTGAAAATAGCCCTGTTGGAAAAAAAAATTATCTCCATTTAAATAACAAAAAAACCAGTAGCACAAAGAGTTTACAAAAACTAACAACAACATTAAAAATCAAACAGCTTTAAAAACATCCTAGTAGCTCACTTGCCCATGATTACAACAAAACTCATTGCAAAATCAAAACCAATGATCAGTTTTTACTTCATCCTCACTGACGCATGTTGGCATTTGTTCTTGCATCTAGTGGTATGACTGTGTGGCTTTTCAATTATTTTAGGGTAGTTTCTACCTCCAAGGCTTTGTGCCACATAAGCACAAAAACATCTTTACACTTTCCTACAAAAAACTATTTATGATAGCTTTCTTTGAGATATAACGAATACAACCTTTATATTATATCTGATTTTGGAGGTGCTTTTTCCCTGAAATGGAAAATTGGAAAAGTGATGACAACTGATATGATTCTGTTTAATCCTCTGTACTGTAGTTCTTATGCAATTTACTGGAATATACTTTCATTGTGCCTCTTTTTATGTTCTCTTTAAAATAAACCAGCCGTATCTTTTCAATCTCTCTTCAGATAAGAGTTTTTGTGTATTAAGTCATTCTAATCATCTTCCTCTAGATGACTTACAGTATTCCGATGTACTTTTCAGAGCTGCAATATACAGAATGATATTTCAGATGAGGGAAAGTCACTAATTTATAATGCAGCATTATATTTTCTGCCATTTCCCCCACCCTGTTTCTTTATGCATCATTACATTTTGTTCATTTGTTTTTACTGTTGTTGTACATTGCCTAGACAACGGTGCCAATCCTGGACCTTTAGATAGTTTCTCTTACAACAGCATGCTCACTTTACTGTTCCTTCTTGATATTCCTGCAGTGTTTTCCAGCACTTTTTGTTGTTGTGGGTATTGTTCTTTCCTGTCCCCAGAACAATATAGAGTAAAGAATATAATTTTATATAACTATTTGCCAAAATACAGTGCTTCTTTACATTCTTATTTTTAATTAGTTATATTAAAAGGAATAACAAAGCAACCTCTTTAGTTTTTATTTTTCTTCTCCGTTCTTATTTCACACATGTGCTTTATATTTTGTTCTATGTCCCATTCCACTTAGGTGCCTAATAATTACAAATTTTACTTTGTCCAACAACTGTATTTTCAAAAGAATGTGTGTCCTAGAAGTTTTTCTTCTTTTTGTATGCCTATGAATAAGCCTGTTACACAGCAGTCAAAAAGGAAAAGGTGCAAATCTTTCCCACTTCAACGATCTGTCAATAGAATTTTAGCGTTAGTTGAAGATGAATTACATGGACTTCAAAAATAAAAAATAATTTATCTTTAGCTCATGTCCTATAGCAGAGAAGTCCCTCTGGGCCATGCATTAGCAACACTATTATCAGGACCTTGAAATACTTGTCTCAACAAGATGAGGCAGACTGTTGCAAAAACAATCAGATGAGATTGTCCCTTCCATTTCATCATGTAAGGTAGAGGACAAGGGAGAAGCGATACCTTCCTGCTGTAAAATGGATTATCCAAACTAAATGAGTTGCCCGCAACGCACTTAACGGAATATTATACCATGAAGAATAGCAAAACTTTAGGTGTCATGATTTTGCAAGGAAATTCCTTTGTGAATGCTGTACTCACATGGAATTGAAAGAAGAAAAAAAATAATTCCTGTTTCTACCATGGTACATTTCCAAATAGTAACTTTGGTTTTTTATATGTTTTTCCTGCCTTTCTCCTTCTCTTTTCCTAAATCTCTCTTCTGAGTTCTTTGTGTCTTTCAGGACCTGAAGACTTGCTCCTCAGCACATCTCTTTCTTGCTATCATACTTTGAAAAACAGTAACTGATTGCTTCATATTTATTTGACTGTGAAACTAAATTAAATTAAAGAACAATCCATACACGAAGTCACCAAAGCATACCGATAGCTGTCTTGCCTCTGCCATCCCATTGGCAGCATCTCAGTAAACATGCAGTAAAAGACCTTGCATCTTCCTACTTGCTGCAGAGAGGTGCTATTACTGTCACCATCCACAGAACATCCAGTTTTACGGCTAAGAGGTGCCAAAACCACTGAAGATTTTGGCAATCCAAAGCAACATTTTGCATATTTGCACTATGCTCGTCACAGTGACAGCTGCTCAGACAGATTTCTGAGTCTTTTGCACCACTAGTGCTCCATGTATTTCTGTCCTTGGCAATCCTTTCAAGAGGAGAAAATACCAGCTGTTACTCCTGGCCAGCAGAGCAGCAAAAGCCTTCTTTTCTCATAATCTCAAAATAAATAACTGAGGCAGGCAACTAAATCTAGGCTGAGGAATGGCTTCCATTTCTAAATCAGACTGACAAAATGGTATTAACTCAATGGAGCCCTGTGAGTCTTCAGTGAAAACAACAACAATAATGAGAATTATGAAAACGGTTGTGGTTGGGGGTTTTGGATTTGTTTTTTTTGTTTCTCAAGATATTTTCAACAGATACCCAATGTGGTTTTTTTCTCCCTCCCACTATATCATTGTATAAATCACTGGTGCAATGATACCCCATATACATACATATAGAAGAGAGAGAAAGATGTCTTTATGGAAGACCATCCACAAAGATCACTGCACATCCCAAACCCAACCATTTCAAAATTCTGCAAATGTCTGCACCCTCTCTGTTTTATATATTAACAGAATATATTTTCTCCGCCCTTACTTTTCATTTTTCAGGTTATATATTTGGGCTACATCTGTACATCATCAATGGCACATTAAATATACTGTAAAGATCCTTCAGAGAGTCAGTCACAACACAGGTATGACTGTAAGCAGAAGAGTTAATTTCTTAGTATCCCCACACGTAGCTGATAGAGAAAAGTAAATGAACATAGCCACTTTCCTACTTTAATTCCCTCTTGAAGGTCCCTGGCTGGTGGCTTGGAGAGCAGGGAGCTGTGGTCACAGCCTCAATTATTTTGTTTCATCACTGACATCTGCCTACCATGGGGCTGCTGTAAACCACCCTATTAGGTTGAGGCCATTCTCCTCCTGGTGAATTTTAACCTTTGGCTTCTTATTGTAACTACTCAGGTGTTCCAGGTAGGTCTTCTCATTCATAATGTGTTTACATGGCATTATTCTCAATAAGTCCCTAACTTGTCTGCTAATTAGATTTTACAATGACTACTATAAAAATACTTTAATATTTGCTTTAGAAAGTATTTATTATTGCACTGTTAAGTTAATAGACATACTGATTCCAGTTACTGGATAAATAGGTTAAATTAATCCTGCTAAAACATTAAACAAATTGGGGGGATAGCAGGGAAAATTATTAAGAGTGGGTTTCATTCAGTTAAGTTATCTACTAACAGTAATTTTAAAAGCAGGCAAATAAGCTCCGGAAATCAGCAGAATCTTACATATGTTGCAGTAGTTACAAGAAGTGTGTCTTCCAAAGAGTTCAAGGCACAGTTTCTTAATTTTAGATGTATCTACTATTCCTGTAACTAAAAAAAAAAATTAAAATTTCCTTACGCACACAAGCTGAGCAGCAGGTTTTCTTCAGCTTGCAGTTCTACAGTTCTTCTGGGATTAGAAACTGGCCCTGAAAATAGAGCATGTCAGAAGTCTGAGTCACTATAACCCCTTCATGCATGAATAAACTATTCTTCTCTACTTTCTTCATCTCCTTTTTTCACAGCACTCTGGCGTTCAGATCTTGAGCCTATCTCCTAGCACTATCGCCTTTACAGGTTGCAAAGTTAATATATTGAATATTCAAATTGCTACTATTTGCTAAATCTGGTTGGGTTTTTTTTCTGTATTACATGTAATTCTCCAGAAATAGCTCACTTACCCAAAAGTTCAGGGTTGCAGGGGGTGATCTTACATTCTTATGCTACTGGTAATAGAAAGGGGAACATACTTGTCATAACACACTGAAGCTACACATTTGCAATGTTTCTACAGTGTTGTTTATGTGAGCTTCCTATTATATCATAAGATATCATATAATATCATTCAGGTCTGCCTTCCGCAAAGAGCTAAAGCTTTGCTAAATATTGTCTGCTGTCTGCCACCCAATACATGTTCAGATACTGTGTGATTAAGCAGTCTGAAAATTAAACCATTTTTTCTCATTATTGGAGACCAAGAATGGCTTTATATAATTTTCAAGACAGATGCAGGGACACATAAAACTACCAAATTTTGAGTTTAATTCTCAGAAATAAATTCTGACTTAAAGTATGTACACCATGTCTGCTGTAAATACATAATGCTACTATTGTGAGAAAATACATACAAAAAAAAAGAGTCATTTTAGAAAGAGGCATAATCTGCTTTTATGCACTTTAAATGGCTCTTCTGGCATTGTTTTGAAATATATATTTGTGTGTTTCAATTTCCTTTCTTTATAAGACCTTATTTTAAAATATAAAAATCTATCAAACCTTGGAGCATAAGCACAGAACATAAATTTAAAATCTAACTTCCAATTTAGCTGCCACATATCCTACCACGCAAAAAGGCCTTTTCTCTCAGGAGGTGAAATCCCGATCCACAGGTATTAATAGCAAACTTCGACTGAGTTGCAGGGTTTCATTATGTCTATCTGTCTCTTGATACGCAAGCTAAAAGCAATTTGAAGTGCGATGTGGATAATGTGCTCTGTCAATGCAGCCAGGAGCAGAAGACCGAATTTGAGAGAAAGCAACAAATCTTGCAGATAATGTCCTTCCCCAGATGAGTGGATGATGTAGTTAGTATTCAATAAGCCCAGGTTCCTGGCAATAAAAGAATGAAGGAGAGGGATAACCAGCAGTTGGACTGATGGGATTAAGTCATTTCTACATAGCGACTACATGTACAATATGAAGCTGAGAACAGGATACAGCAAACACTTTGACATATTTAATAATTTGAATTAACTGAGATTTGGAAAGAATTGGGACTGAATTGACACAGACCTTGTAGATATTCTCACCTTGGTAGTTGGTTCTTGGGCACAGTTAGCTTAGAAAGAACTATACATTTAGACCTAATAGAGACAACTTTGTCTTGCCATAACTTGAGGGTGACAATACAGACTAAAAGACACAGCTGCTAGGATTTATGTACTTGTAGATGTCTATGCCACAGTAGGATGAAGGGCTGATTCCTGAAAGTAAACGGAAGGCTTTGTAAGGTGAGTTTTGTACTACACAAAGAGCCCACCAAATGCCCACAGTATGAGTAAGAACAGCTGCTATTTATTACTTAGTTTAGCACTTTCTGGCTTTTCGATTAAAACCTCATCTAAGCTTGATTTACTTTTGCTGCTTATCTGGATCAGGATTCCCAGTTTGCCTCAAGTAGAAGGCAGGAATTTGCATAGACTCCTGCAGTTACGGTAATGACCCAGATTTTGGCTTATCACCCTGAAGATCATTTTTGAAATGCAAAGTTAGGCTGAAGTTAAACAAGGATCCAGAAAAGGCAGCCTAAACAAAAGTGCTTGCCCCAGAAAAATGAAAACAGAATTCCAGAACAGAAAAAAATAGTTTAGAGATTCTTCAGAGATCCAATAATATATATATGTAAACTAGAATATCTATCTTTCTTACTTTTACAACCAAACCTATGGCATTATTACCACAAATTTAAAATTGCATAGGATTTATGCATTTTTAAAGTATGATTCTATTATTTTTAAAGTATGTTTTGCAGGATATGTTGGAGCAGGTTAAAGCCCAGTTTTCACATGATTTGTAGGGGTAAAAATTGTTTGATTTTTTTCTAGTGTGAAAAGACATATTCCACAAACACATCAGGTCCAGAGACTGCTTTCTGACAAAAGAAATGTTAGAACTCTTTGATACAAGGAGCTTTTACATTTGAAACAATAACAGTTGTAATTTGAAAGATTTCCCAGATAGGGCACATTTTATAAAAAAAAATAATAATAAAAAATCAATACATAGTATTTTAAGAAACAGAATTCACTAACCAAAATGATGCTCTTTCTATTTGAAAAATACAAAAATTACCATAATGTATAGTATTAAAAGAGATATCTGATCATTTTTAGGAACCATAATATCTTGTTAAAGTTTCTTCTTGTTGATTATATGTTACTCAATTTGTTATTTATCTTTAAGTGCTGAGATGCACTTTCAGAAACAAGGAAAAACTTTTTTTGTTGGTTTCATCTATTGAAATCACCTTTTAGATCATGAGATTTTTTTTTTTTTTTTCAGGTCAGTAGTAAACAGATTTGGGATGGCTGCAAAAACTAGAACTGTGAGAATTTATAGAAGTCATAGCTAGTAAGTTATCACTTCTTGAAAAGGAAAATAAAAGGTTTCAAAGATCAATTAAGCCTAAAGGGAGGAGGCTTAATTAGTTGATGCAATCCCTTGCTTACTTGAAAGAAAAGAGAAGAATCCAAGAAAAGCAATCTTTTTGGCACAAAATTTGGTATTTCTCTTTTTGGCACACAGCAGTATTTCGCTGTTTGTTTCTCCTGTTTTTCTTCTCTGCAGTGTTTAGAATAAAATGGACAGTTTTTGAAGTCTTATCTGTGCAACAATGGTGGTGTTGTTGGGTTGCCCTAAGCTGTAAGAAACTTTCTACAGGTGGCTGATGTTCCCAAACTTTGGCACTTTGCATTGCTGTTTCTCGCACTGATCTTTGCAGTTTGTGCAGAAATGCGCAGATGTTTCCAGATGCTCTAAAACTTTGGTGGCTCCTAAATGTCAGATCAGGCTTCTAACTGCAAAATAGGAGATAATATACAATTTTTTCTGACCAAAGCAGTACTTCATACCTTAAATTATATTCAGTCAGTCAAGGCACCACTGTATAGCTCAGAACTCCAAAGTCTGTAAGATAAATGACATGGCCATGCCGCACATATCAATGATTATTCAGCACTACAGAAAAGAAACATTACTTTTTATCTATATAAGAGTACTAAAATTTACTTCCCCAGGCCTAAATATTTTCTGAGTTTTGATATGTTAAGTCACAAGCCTAGGAATAGAAAAAAAAAAAACATTAACATACCTGTTTTAAGCGGTGGGTGCCCTTTGATTAAATTTCACTATAATTACGTTTCTGCCTCCAGACAACACAAATAATGAGTACCCAATGGTTAATAACAGAATATTTCAGAAACAAATTGTTACTTAGCAATTATTACAGGAAAATCCCACAATAAGATGAAAAAGTGTTTCTTTTTTATTATAAAAATCACAGATCATTTTTGATCATCTATATATGCTGTCACCAACTTCTGTTCACCTGAGCCTTAGACCTTCAGACACATCCCTGACAAATCTATAATACAGAAATGGCACTTTGGTGTTCCTAGCTCTGGACAGCAGATAACATTTAAGGGATGCTGGAGAGAGGAAGAGTCTTTTACTTCTAAGCCTTCAGAGGTAAACACATATTTGAGCTATGACACATTGGCAGGCAGGCATAAAATGATGTCACTTGTTGATTTTATTTTTTCAGGTAATTGTCTGCCAAGGAACACAAGTTTTTTGTAACGTTGGCACAGAAATTATAGAGCATCTTTGCAAAAAGTCTGGAAGTAGCAGACCAGTAGATTACTGTTAATGTTGAATATGTACATCTGTATTAATCAGCATGTTTTCTGTACAAAAATAATGCTTTCTGTATTTCTCAGGCCACGAGTCTGTATTCCTCAGTAGGGCTGCGACTGAGTATAGTAAGTTAGAAAAGACTGGTTTGGGTGTCCTTTCACGCTGTCAGAGAAGGTCTTGAAGTTGGGAGGATCAAGAGAAGAGCGAAGTAGTGCAAGCACTTCTCCTCTGCCCTCAGTCAAAAATGCCTGAGTTACTCAGTCTGTTTTGTACCTAAGAGTCAGCAAAGCTCAAGAAGTAACATTTTTTAATCTCCTATTTGGAAGAAAGAGGAAAGTGATACAAATCTGAAGTGGAAAATTTATAACATTCAATTGTGTTACTTAAAAAAGTCTGCCACCATTCCTTTGCTTTATACAGACAGTTTTAGCAGACTGAGACTTTCAAAAGGAAAAATGTGACACAAGATTTCAGTGAGTGAATGCATTTCTGCAGAATACCCCTGCTTGGAAAACTTTCTTATCTCCTTTGGAAACGCCAAGCAAATTAGACAACGGGAATTACGTTGTTTGTACTAGATAGGATTTCTTGAGATTTTAGAAAATCTCACCTACTTCAAATAAAGTTATCCATTGACATAGTAGTTATGTTTATGAAAGCAGAATTAGAACAAAAAAAATTCTTAATAATGATTATTATTGATACTAATTTGTATTATAGCACAGCACTGTCCAGAAGTGGAATGAAAATATAATTGTGGTCTTGATTACTTATCTCTCATTGAGTACATAGTCTAATTAATTACCTTTCCCTCCAGGATGTGCACACAATAGATCTGCTTTTTAATCAGTGCTTTCACATCTATTTACACCAGGCCTACTCTTATGCCTCAAATTTCTGCTGTTCTGCTATGCCTAGGTAAGAAAGAGAAAAAGGCAGCCACTACAGTTCATTAACACAGCAAAATAAGAGATGAAAAAAATCTTGTATGTGTATACTTAACATTTACTGCACTTACTATTAGCTCTCATGCTGGTAGAAACACAACAATTCACCCCTGTTTGAGTGTCAAAGGTGGTAGTAACACTAATTTTGTTGTGAATTTGGAGGACAAGCAGCTTTGTACTGTGACAGTAACGTCACTTGAAGATGGTAGGCTTGAAAGTACTTGTTACGTAGGGATTGGATGTCTGATAATAATCTTGACGCAGCTGCAAGGAAAAAGAAACAAAAGCAAATATCTGTTTGATAATGCAATAATAACAACAACGCCATGACGACTGAGGATAATGAATGATGGTAGTGCTGAAACTGTAGCTGAAAGTACAAAATTGTACTGTGAAGAGTATGATTTGTCCTCATAACCTTTCTGTATCACTTAAAGTGTTGTCTGGTAAAAACAGAGCATAATAGTTCTGTACAGTCATATTACTGATGTATACCCTGAGTTTAAGCCACCACAGCTTCTCAGTTCTCTTCAGTAAAAATGACAATCCTTTTCAGTACTTTGTGTAACTGATGACTAAAGTCACGTACACCAAGCTATTTTCTCGCACCCAGTGCCAGGTGTTACCTTCCCCATCGTCTGGTGTCAGGCTGAGGTTGAGAATGTCTTACTCAGAATATCTATTAATTGATCTATTTTTTTATATTTCTATAAAATATTTTTTTTCCAGCAGATGTAGATGCTACCAACATTTATTTCACTCTAGGATTCTCCTTTAAGAGAGAGATACTGCTTCCAACTGCCTCTGACATCCAATGAACATAGCTTTCAGAAAAAGTGTTTCTAATTGCTGCAAAAAAAACTTGTGGCATCAAACTACAAAAATCCATTCAACGTAAAAACAAATACACCTGTAAGTATAAATAAATATAATGTAGACATTCTCAGAGTTGTAAGCTCTTTTCATCTTCTTTTTCAAAAGCAATTTGCTGAAGGGACTTCACAGGCTGCAAATCAGAGGTTATGGCTTTGGATTCAAATAAAAATCCTTCAAAATCTTAAATGTCAGAAAATATCTGCATAATTTAGTAGTCCCATTAACCTCAATGGGTAAACTATAATTGTATTGAAGCGAATGGGAGCTTTGCTATAAATTTTTTAAAAGCCAATATAATTAAGTAGGAGCTAGTGAAAAAAAATATCTGCAGGAGACAGAACAAGTTTGACCTGAATTTGAACCTCAGGTGTCCATGCTTATGCGCTTTGGAAAACCAACATAAATTGGAGGTTTCTTAGACCAGCCACGTGTACTTTTTGACAGATAGGGAAAGTATTAAAGTGTATGAAATATTATATAAAGTAGTACTAACAGATGACACGGATGCAATGGCCAAAAAAATAAGGATTTATGCCATGAAAAATCTTTTATTTGGTCTGGGAAGTAATTTACACTTTATATGTGCAATGTACTTAAGGATATAGGTTTAGGTTTTGTTAACTTGTAAACAGAAACAGAAGCAAAATGAAATTAAAAGTTTTAGTGAAAAAAAAAAAGTACTGAAAAAGTTTTAGAAATCAGAGCGACAGAGGCAGAACAGCAGGGCCATGATTCATCTTACCGTTGTCACTGTTTAACCTGTTGGTCTTTCAAATCAAGTTCAGTTATCACTGAACATGAATTCCGGAAGGAATGAAACTATCTTATATGATTTTGTTGTGTCAGGCAGGAAATGCCTTTCCTTGGTAGTTGATATCAAGGACAACAGCTCCTCCAAGGGAATGCAAAAACCAAATCACCTCCCTAAAGGTCATACTGGCAACATGACACTTTCAGGCTTCTGCCTTACTAGTGACAGTATGCAGCGATGTCTGCTACCCTCAAGGGATTTAATGGCATGCCACCTCAGTGACAGAAGAGATACTGAAAGAAAGATTTGGCCAAGTATTTGTTTAAATATAAGCAGCGACATAGTTCATTATAAAGTGATTTATTTTCCTAAGTGTTCCTAGCGTGGGGTGAGGCAAGACAGATGCAATCACCTCAGACACAAAGTTCTCAAGGAAGGTGTCCTTCAAATTAGAAATGCTTAAGAGGAATTATCTGCATTGATAGATTAAGGGGTTTGGTTTTTTTCTACAGGTTAATTCTTTTCTCCCAGCATATGTTCAAGAAGATTTTATTGTCCATGAAAGTGAAGGACAGAGAGTACAGGGTCTAGCTGAACGCAGCTTAGGGAAATGAGATGCATAGTAAATGACATGCATAATTCCCTGCACATTTGTGCGAGTGACAGGGAATCTCAGGTGTGAAAACACTCAACACCCCATCTGTTCTAAATGAAGTCCTTCCCTGCAGGGAGAGGAACAGAAAAGTAAACAGACCTTTAACTTTCAGTCCAACTCTACAATGCCATTTTTGTTGTAGGATTTTTTTTTTTAATTATGGAAATAGACAAATATTTGATTTGGAGCAGCGTGAAACTACAAAGAAAAAGACTAAAAACATCTCATGATTCAAAATCTCTCCCAGATACTATTCTATGCATTTAATTACTTGAAAATTTCTAGAAGACCTCAGAAGCATTTCTGAGGGAATAATACATGTATCTATGTGTATCTGCATTGCATGGTATGAAAAGCTGGTGCTTGTTACTTGGGAAAACTCAGCCACAGAGCTCTGGAGACTTACTCAATGTCTCTTAGCCTATGATGTCTAAGTTCAGGAAAGCAGAGATTGCTTCTCGACTTCAGTTGTCTATGGGCAACAGAAGAAGATAATTGTAGGCAACTTAAACATGCTTTTTACTTGTCCCCTTTGAACTAGGAAGACAGACGTTTTCCAAGAAATAACCTTGTCTAGTAAGTAGGTTACATATCTTGCTCATCTTTCTCATTAACTCAAAACTCCATACTGAACACTCACAGCTGTTTCAGGTGCCATAAGAAGTACAGATGTCTCATCATAACTACTTCAGAGCAGAGCAGAAAAGTGGTAAGCAGAATGTATTGATTTTCTACCAAAACCCCACTAAAATATTAAAAATTGTGTTTGTCCTTCTGCGCTGCCTACAAGATGACATTTGAGTTGTACATTTTCTCTTACTGGACTGTACATTAGAATGGATGTATCATCTACTTTAGGGTATTTCATTGCACTTGTTTTGATCAGGTTTTCTCTTCTAGCCAAAGGCTTGACTACAAAGTTCTTCTGTATTTAAGAGTTCAAGACAATAATGGGTGCACTCAAAAACCCTTTCTTGTTGTTTTGTTCGCTAAATATGTCTGAACAGAGGATTTTTTCTGATACCTAACCCCAGCCTGAGTTAGCTCTTAGTATGTAAAAAGGCTGGATCACACTTGAAGATACCTTACAAGTTGTTTATTTCTAGGATTAAGTGAACAGCAATCAATAGGTTTTTAATAGCAATTTTAGAGTTGAGAATCCGCAGTTCTGGTGAATCTTGCATTAGGAACTTAGCTTCTATTTTAGGATCTGGTCCAAGATCACAACTATATTTCTAGTGGCAGCCTGCAGTCTAAACATCACCTTATTTTCAGTAAATTTACTTCTCTGAAGTCTTTAAATAATAATGAAACTTTTAAGCATAAACTATGTGGGTAAGTAACCATTTTAAATGCACACCTACTCCTAATTAGTGTTTTTATCTCTCTTGGACTAGAAGAATAGGAAAGAAAAATACATATTAAAAGCCATGAAAGTCTTTAGTTTGCTGTTTTTAAACACATCAGTAAGAATCTGGCTATTTTTGCCATTTCAAGTATTTGCAGAGATCTTATTTTATCTTCTCTTAAAGAGGTGTTACAACTGTTTCTACAATTCTACTTTGTTATTTTCTCAAAGGTAATTTAGAGTTTTTGTAAGAGAGCAATGGGATATCATTTTATATTTGTCTTTTTATGAAAAAAAGTACTAATATAAGATTTATTATATATAAACACTCGAGAGAAAACTATCTGTATTCAGAATTAAAGGTGTCATAAGTTAAATTTGGAGAATCAGAGGCAAGCATCTTTTAAGTAGTAAAGATACAATTGTTTTACAATTTTTAGCTTGGCTGGAAGTCTGTCACACCCACAAAAAGAGCCCATCTATCATACGCTACAATCCAGAGTTTAAACATAAACATTCTTTTCTCTCCCATTTGTCTTATTCATCCCTCTCCTGCACATGAATAAAGCAGAAGTCGAAGGAAACAAAAATATGTCGTCAAGTAAGAAAAGGTTGTCTGCTAAGCTGAATTAAAAATGACAAGCAAATTTCATTCTAGGATCTGAGGTCTTGTTGAATAACAGGAATCACGAACTTTAGTATCACAGAATTAGAATCGTGGAATGGTTAGGGTTGCAAGGGACCTTCAGAGGTCATCCAGTCCAACCCCCCTGCAAGGAGCAGGGACATCTCCAACCAGATCAGGTTTCTCAGAGCCCCGTCCAATCTGGCCTTGAATGTTCCCAGGGATGTGGCATCCACCACCTCTCTGGGCAACTTGTGCCAGCGCTCTACAATCCTCATTGGAAAAATTTTTTTTGTAAAAATTTGTAAAAACTTTTGGTAAATTAACAAGAGTATCTAACATATACTTTATCTCTGACTGAATAAACTTTCTTTGGGGCATAAGCACTTTTTACCAATATTATCCATTTACCATGGATAATATTCATGATCATCTATGAAACCATAACCTTCAGAGTTCATTGTAGATGACAATATGTAGAAACAAGAGAGTGCAATCACATTCTGAATTGTATCTTAGAACCACTAAAAACATTTTGAAGCTTATGACATAACTAGCCTTTATTTATTTGAATTTAAAGACAAAAGGTGCTCTTTTTTAACTTCATGAACATATACTAAAAAGATTTTAAATGTCAGGTTTTAAAGAGCTTTCTCTGGGTTTGGGTTGGTTTCGGTTTTGTGGGTTTTTTGTGGGTTTTTTTTTTTTTTGGAAACATCTACATGTTATTTTCCTAGGGGAAAAAAAAATCTAGGCTCTGTCATAGAACACAAATTTGTTCACACTAGAAAAAAAAAAAGACTAAAATAGATCTAGGAGACTTTCTATAGAAAACTTCTTTAATAGTCTTGAAGAATGAAGAAAATAAAACACTTGACATGTTACTTCTCACTGATTATGTGCCTGACAATGGCTTACTGTTGTGTACTTAGCTGGCCGCAGTCTGCAAAAGATAATCTGATAATAGGGGTGAAATTAAATGTACCCTCTAAACCTGTCTGACTACCGCCAACTTCTTTTCGTCTCCTCTCTTGAGAAGCTATAATGAAGACCTCAAACTATGAGGTGAAATTTTGCTGAGAACTGTTCCTAAAACAGGAATCATCCATCAGTGTTAAATGCAGAAACTAGTGCAAAGGAAAGGTATAGAAAATTTAGATATCGCATGCAATCTTTTGGACTCTCAAGATGAGTCACAAGGAAATAAAAAGGTATGTCTTCATAGGTGCCTGTTATAAAAGTATTTTTAGAGCTTATTAACATTGCTCACTTGCACAAATATGTCTCTTTAAAGTAAAAAATGTACATCTTTTGCATCTTCTCACTGCCCATCAGATGTAAGAATTATATGAGTATCTAACAAAATTGTGGTATAATTATTTTTTAATTATTTTGTCAAAAATGGTGAATATTCCTAAGTTTGGATTTTATTAGCAGACTATTGTAAAAATCCCTTGTTTACTTTCTTTTTAAAATTATTTGTGAAACTCTCCCCAGGAAGTAGCTGTCTCTCACACTGCCAGTTTCTTCTAAAAACCTGGTGAATGGGCATTTTGCGATTTGGAATAATGACTTGGCAGCATGTATTACTTTAATAGACATATTGCTTTAAACTAAGACTCCACCATCTGTTCTGCCCTCTAATTACAAACACAGATATAACATAATTCAGAGTTCTGTCTTACAATGTAAGTGATTTAAACCCATGTTTGTTCCCTTATACAGTAAATAAAATGTACATCTGGTATGTTTTTTGGCTTGTATTTCAAAATCAAGAGAGAGTTGTTTTCCAATAAGATAGACAAATATTTTATGGTTAAAAGAATTCACATTTAGGGAGTTTAGTCAACTATTACTTTTGAAAATAGCTATAATAAAGTACAAATATCTCGAACTTATTCTCTTCTTTATTTAAATGGAGAAAGCTGTTTCCAGGGGTCTGAACCTTTAAGGGACTGGAAGAGCTAGAGGATGGACTGGTAAAGCTTCCTTGTTGTGACTGAAAATCTTTGAGAGAGAAAGAAAGAGAAGAGAAAGGAAGCAAAGAAACTATAATAGACAGAAGACTACCAGCTGGTTTTGAGTTAGATCTTTTCTGGGGCTATCCATAAAGTAAATGTAAAATTCACAACAAGGAGGTGCTCTTTTGAAAAAATGCAAAAAAAAAAAAAAAAGCATAATACCATAAGGTTCAAAGGTGTAGTAAAGAAGACCAGTAGAAGGTATGGCCAGTTGGGAGAAGAAGGAGCAGTACATTGTCATTCTTGTGAGCACAGGCAGGAAAGGAGAGTGCTGGTTGCTCTATAAACCGCTGTGCTCCATCTCACCCCATCAAGCAGCAGTTACTAACAGGACATTGCAAACTGGCACCATGAGGACGATCATTCAGATTTTTTTTAAGCCCTTAAGCATTACCATTTTCCTCAGCCTGCCTCTGCTTCACTTATTATGTCTAAATCCACGTAATGACTCAAATGTAGAAAATCTCCTTTTGTTCTTCTCTAATTTCCTCCCGGTTTCTGTTTATTTTCATTAACTTTAAAATTCACATGCTACTTAAGCAGCCCTGCAATGATCAGTGATGTCAGGAAAATGGGATTTTTCACGGTACCTTCATTAACCTTCCACAGAATTCAAGTCCTCAAATCACTTGTGCAACACAATCATTTTATCTTCTATGCAAATATCAGTTGTCTTTGGCTTAACTATGTACTAGTACATTTTTGGTATACTGAATAAATATTTACATTGCTAGTAACTGTTTTTGTAAGTGTGAACACTAAACCTTTTTTAAAAACTTACCTTTTTGGTAACTTAAACTGTCAAATGTTCATTACAAAGCTGAGATTTCCTATAAAACAGGAAAAAGAATGCTATTATGTACAACCTGAGGTAGTCATCATAAGATATATCCATAAGTATCTATAAAATTAAACAGATAAAATGCAATACATACTTATGCACACAAGTATATATACACCGTATAACACCAACTAGTAGACACAACCGAATTAACTTCTAGAACTTCTAAACAAGGCTTTCTCTATGGTTAACAAATATTGCTGGAAAACACAAAATTAACTCAGAAACACTAGATAATACATGACAAATCTTTATTGTCTCCTTCATTTCCCATTACAGCAATACTAATCGTAACTAATATGGCCTTGAGTGTTTCCGTATCCTTGTATTCTGCCCAAGAACAGTACTATGGTAAAAAAAAATGTTACTGCAGAAGCTGGGTAAAGCATCCGGAGTCAGAGGCTCAACAGCCAGCACTGGGTAGACACAGTGGCAGGTCAGATGCTGCAGTAAATCGCTGCACTTCCACCAGTGCCCATGCATTGGAAATCTGGTGAGACACAGACAAAGCTTAAAAATACAAGTCTCTAATCTTCCTGCATAAATTTCAAAATACCAGAGACATGGGCTTTATGGGAGGGAGCAGGAGCTATGCACAGTTAACTTGTTATATGACATAAAATGCCTAATGAATAAAATTTTAGAATAATGTGATTTTTGAAAATTAAATATCAATATGAGGTGATTCTTGCTAACTATAGAACTGAAGTCACATAGGTTACATTTTATATGAAATCTATGTGTCCTTAGAGGGAACAGGGAGTCTTAGAATTGTTACATCTCATTTGTTAGAAGTTAGCCTAGTGTGTCTGGAGTAATTAAGAAGAGTGGTAGAACAAAGGTAGGCCTCAAGCACCAGCTGTGAAGATAGGCCCTGAGCCATCATTTTGGAGCCAGAAAATCAAGGAGCAATGCGACCTGTTCTCAAGACCATATATGGAGATTTTAAGGAGGGGTTTAACCAGCAAATTTGAGGAGGGAGCGCTCCGACGATCCCCAAGACCACCAGAAGACCCTCGACCCAAAAGACTGAACACACGCAAGTGGATGGGGAATGTTATAATGATTATTAGGAAAACTGATGATTATGTATTAGTGTTTCGAAATATATTAATGATTATGCATGCAATCACTGAATATATTCTGTCCAGATTTCCAGACTGGCATGCACACTAGGTGGAAATATCCCCCGTGCATCCAGCGCCGCAATAAAGAATGCCTGCTTCTTAATACTGCATTGGTGTTAAGGAGTTTGATTCCCGATTTTGGTGACAAACTTACCCTTTGAACACTACCTCTCACTAGCATTGAGCAGTCTCTTTCATGCTAGTTAGAGATAAAGACATGTTGCAATTCAAACAAGTCCTTTCCAAGAATAATTAGCCTCACAAAAAAATCTATACTAATTTTAGTCAGCAAACTGGATGAAAGGGCTTAATAATTTAAGAAGGAAATTTCAATGCAGTGTGGTTTTGTAAGGATTT
>JAAGAY010136070.1:21931-103540 GCA_011801015.1 Ardeotis arabs
TCTTCAGGAAAGGAAAAAAAAAAAAGTAAAAAAAGGGAGCTGAAAAAAAAAAAAAAAAAGGCAAGATAAGCCAATAGATGGAAAAAAAAAGAAAATGCAAAAATATGGGAAACCACCAAATCATCATAAGAGGCTTGCAAAATGCTGCCAACCGTGTAGGCAGATTGGAAATAAGTGATGAAATGTTTTTTTTCTTTTATAGGATTTCACTTTTTCAAATACAAAAAATTTAAATTCATGTAAGTGATAAAAACCAAAACTATTACAAGTAGCATGCTGGATAGAAAGAATTGTTTGTTGATCTTACAGGTCATAAGAAATAATACAGAAAAAAAGTGGATATTGAGCATGCACTTTCCCCTATTCCTTAAACTCGTTTTAGCATAGATATTTTTTCTTTTCAGATGATGTAAAGAAAGAAGTCTATGTTATTAATATCCTTTATTGCACTTAAATAATGTTTCTGATATTTTCTCCTGCCAAAAGAAAAGAATATTCCAAAATAATTACACAAAATACAGAATTAAAATGTATTAAAATATTATGAATTTAAATGACTATATGTAAGACATATGCAAAGCATCTTCAATGTGTTTGTTCAAACCACTTAGTTACATATTGAGTATCAATGGCAAAGTTTCTGTGGTATCTTTATCAATAGTTGTCATGCTTGATATCCTTGAGAAAAAGTGTTTATTTTAACACAAAAATTATTATAAAATTCAACGTTTGTTCAGTTTAACTTTTTCATAATAAAATCAAAATCAGCATAAGATCCCTTTGATTTTTTAGGCATTTTCTTCAAAATGAACTTTGTAGATTCCTTTGTCTCCTGTAAACTAGCCATCGTTGTAAGCAAACAGAAAATAGAAAGCAACATATGGCAAAATGGCAAAAGCAATCTGGAGGAGAGATGGATGGATGTTGAGAGAGGCACATGCCTAAACTTGTTAGCCTAATTTTTCCCCTCCTTATTTCACTACAGTTGTCTTAGGTTGCCATATTCATGCACACCTACTATTTTTAACTACATATCATACTGAAGTAATTGCACCTATGAGCATATGATCAGGTTGACCAGGAGCCTGCCTGTCTAAACTTAATTTTAGGAGTGAATCTCATTGGACATTGGGCAAATTTTGCTGTGACTCATTGATATGTGACTAACAAAAACAGACCTCTAAAAAGTGTGTATCAGAATAGAGACTGTTGCTCATCTTGCCACGTGTGTAATAAAACCCACTGCCACACGCACACAGAGCAGTATGAGAAAGACACTGACTGCATCTGTACTGTGATTCTGTACAGGTGAGAGAAAGTATGAGGAAACCTCCCATAATCTTTCATTTTTTTTAGACTTTGGACTTTCACACTTGCTTCTCAAAATGACAGCAGTGAAGTAAACTTATGAACTTATAACGTAATAGATAGATTTCTGGTCAGTGGAGCACATCACATGGTAGGTGACCCCTTTTGGATGCACAGACAGGGCGCCCACACATTTCTATGTGCATGCACACCTTTCTGCCTCTTTACGTTCTCCAAATTGCAACTCAGACCCGAAGACACTTTCCCCGAGAAAATGTTGTCAAAACACAGCATGACACTCCAAACCAGCACTTTCAGCACAGGCTGCTTCATCACAAAATTCCAAACTAGTGCTCGTAAACAACCCTGTAATTGTTCACAGCATGTCAATGAGTAAAGGCTTTGATAATTTTATTTTGGCAGCAAACAATAGTGAGGAATTAAGTTCATAAAACTTGACTTAATTGTAGATAAAACCCTGGCATACAATTCAGCTACATTTCAGAAGCCAATTAAAGTGTTTACAGATTAGTCAACATCTATCCATCCAATTCACATTATCAGTATGCAGTCTGCAACGGAAAAGCTAAATAGAAATGAACAAATGCCTGTAACTTATAGCTGTAGAAAGTTGTCATCTGCTTCCCTCAGCTTAGCGGTCTGTCAGGATTTCCTTTCTAAACTACCATACTCAAGAAAGCTTACATATTGCCTCAGAATTTGTCTAGTCACATATTTTTGTAACCATTATAGCCTTGCAAAGGCAGGAATGTCATTAGATAAAACAAAGACCTTTTCACATTTGGCTCATATTTACAATTCAAACCGGCTCTTCTGAAAATGTTTTTTGAGATTCTGAAATGATCTGATAAAAACCCTTTTCACCTGATCAATAATGAATAGCATTCTAAAGGTCAGCTAGGCCTTGCTGTTTGTAACAAAAAAAAATAACAACTCATTCAGCAAAATGTAAAATCTAGAAATATAAAATCACTAGTAGGAAGGTACATATCTGGAAAAAAAAACAATTACTTTGCCACTAAATTGTTGGCATAAGATAAATTCTAAAGAATATTATACAATTCATAAAAGGATATTTTTAAAATTTATTCAAATAAACTATATTATAAAAATTTCATTTACTATTATTTAAACGTCAAATTACAAATTTTAAGTATTTTTTTTAATTGTATCAAGTATTAAAACATTAGTACCTTAAACAGTGATTAGCTTATACTTTTAAAAGGAATAACATGATTTCATTTCAGGACAAAGCAATTACTAATAGAAAATTTCTGTAATGATCATATCATGATGTTCAATTTCCAGTCTTGGAGACAGGACGCTACTGTATCAGAATATGCATAGTTCGGTCTGGGTCATCTTGTCATGGTCCTGAGGCAACATCCTGTGAGAGTCAAATTATGGCAAAATAAAAAGAGCAGGACATTTTTTTCTCATATTTTGGGGAAAAATATTTTTGATGGATAAGAAATTTTGAAAAGTAATTGGTTTTAAGTTTCTTGACCTACACTTCAACCTCTACTAATACATTAAAACACAAGGCAAAATTCCAACCTTCACAGCATAAAGACCTCAGGTTTTGTTTTCAAGAACATCTTATAATCAAAGTGACGTGAGAATTCCTGAAGCATTTTAACTTATATTTTCACTTTGTACTGAACTAAAAACCCACACTCATACACCATATGCTGCTGTTTGTGGGAAAGGGAAAAAAAAATAAAGGAAAAAAAAAGAAGGAAACCACAGAGAAAAGCAACACATTGGGTGTTTATTAAGGATTTTCTATGTGGAAAAGAGTGAACATTCCATAGATCGGCTTCTAAGTAAAAATAAGAGGGTATGTCCCCTCTTTTTATGAATAAATATTTCCAGAGGAGTAGCAGCTACACTCAGAGATGTGACACAGTAGGAGACAACTTTGTCTTTATGCAAAGACACCATGCACGTGAGAGAGACATTTGGGTGTCCTGGGTGCCCTCTCCTCCCACTTCAACCACGCCTCAGGTGAAGCACCAATAACAGCAGGAGTTTTTAACTTTTCATATTAACTGCTCTTGAAAACTGACACTTCCCTTCATATTAACTGCTCTTGAAAACTGACACACAATAAGGAGATTGCACCAGACTAATTAGAGTAAAGCCAGCAGGCTGGAGGGCTCACAGGGAAGGTAGGAGTTGAAGTTTTTGCTTGCCCAACAACAGCAACCCAGCTGTTTCCTCTGCAGGGAATGATAATCAGTCACCTGTTGGCTTGATTCACTTTCTACAAATAAACAGGTTATTCACTGGGTCCAGTGAAAAATTAGATCCAGTTTAAAAATAAAGCTGATAAATCAGGTGGAGAACCAAAACCAGCTGGGCCCAGTTTCAGGTCATCCTTCCTGCATGGCGCAGGAAATTTATATTGCCTCATCCACATAGAATCTTAGAATCACGGAACGGTTTGCATTGGAAGGGACCTTTAAAGGCCATCTAGTCCAACCCCCCTGAAAGGAGCAGGGACATCTCCAACCAGATCAGGTTGCTCAGAGCCTCATCCAACCTGGTCTTGAACATCTCCAGGGATGGGGCTAATATCTAATCTAAATCTACTACCCTCTATTTTGAAACCGTTACTGAAAATTCCTGACAATAATGGTGATACTTCCTGCATTTGCATTTTGACATCTCCAGGGCAAAGGCCCTGTTTTAACTCTGAAATTCTGGAGCATCCTACGTACAGAGACTCATTTCTACCTGGAGACTGCTGTTATCACCATGAAAATAAAAGCAGTAGAGAGCAGAGGATGGTTTTGTAGGACTTAATATGCAGGCTGTCTGGATTTAACTTGTTTTGGCATATCTGGGAGCCCTGTAGGGACAGGGTTTTTTGCTTCTGCTGACTAACTGATGTGAGTGTGGCTTGTTAACTTCACCTTGGATATTAAGAAGATAAGTAGGCTTGCTTCAGCAGAGAGAAGAGGTAGAAAGAGAAACAAGAAAGAAACTGCTGCTAGTTTACAAAGTATCATAATTTAAAGGGGTCAATATATGGATTTGAGCACACAAATGAAGCAGTAGCCACCTCCCAAATTGCTCTTTAGAAGGAATAACACAACAGAATGATCACATTAAAAGCCCATAGGGCATTTGACTTCTGTTTGGCTATAATTTACAATTTAGGAAAAAAAGAGTACTAAAATGCAAAATAGACTGAAATTGTTCTAACCTTAAATAATAATTTAAAAGGAGAACACAAGAAAAGCTCTGAACTTCTGATGAAAAAGTAATATTGATCTAAATATGACTATTGGAAAATAAAAAAAAAATAGGATGGATAATTCAAGAGTTCAATAC
Organism: Ardeotis arabs; assembly: GCA_011801015.1. Lineage (NCBI taxonomy): Eukaryota > Metazoa > Chordata > Aves > Otidiformes > Otididae > Ardeotis > Ardeotis arabs. The sequence goes on from JAAGAY010136070.1 coordinate 26,600, forward strand.
ACTTCAAAAAATAACCTTTGAATTAGATCTATCTGTTGGTTTTTTTTTTTCCTGTTCTTCCAGCTTTTAAACACATTCTCAGGCTTTTTATACCAAAGAAAGAAATAATCAAAGCCGCAAAATGTCTAAATGCTTCGAAATATTTTATCAGGAGCACAATACAGTGTCCATTTCTGCAACAGAAATGGAGAAAAATGGTAACAAATTGTCATGTCCAGGGGAAAAGGAGACGCTGGATAAACTTATAATAATTGCTGTGGATCTCCAAAAATTGCAGAAACCTTCAGAGCTAAAGTGATCTTGGTATATCTGCATGTCTTGTAAATACTAACATGAAGATTTTTGAAAACAGATAAATAAATCATATAACTCGGGTTTTCGATATTAAAGAGGGGATGGGAAGTAATTAATGCTTTATGGTAAAAATAAAATATTATGTCACAAATAAAATTGAATTTCCAATACAATTTTAAACTTTATTATTCATTTAACGGTTTTTTTTTTTTAATAATCTCTAAAAATTATTCTGCATCTGAAGATAATTTGTAAATTAATGACTGAAATCAGGAAAAAAAAAGGGAATTTTTTATTTCAATGACTAGAAAAATTTAAGTCTATCCTGTGTCAGACTTCTGGTTTGGCTTCTTGAAATTCTAGATCCAGAATTCATTCCCTGTGAGTTTTCAAATCCTTTCACTTAGAACATTCTGCTAAAAATATTTTATTCAAAAGATGCTAATAAAACCATTCAGTAAAAAAAAAACCACAACAACCTAGAAATTACACAATGGAGTATTTCCTTATAAGTATCCAGCCTACGTGATCATATACACTACGATATTTCTATTACCCCAAAATAATTGTGAATCACAGCAAAATGCAGCCATTCAGAATTGTTGGAAAATACAGCACCATATCTATAACTACTTTGCATATTTAGCTTTCTCTAGTTATACACAGATGTAACTCATGAGCACATTATATTTTCTGAACCTTTGGGTCATGATTAGTAGCTCAATTAATTGTGGATAAAAGTAGAAATCACAGCCTGCTGTTAAATACCAAAGATGTATTTCATAAGCAGTGTTACAATTGTACAGTCAATATCAAAATAACCAAGATATTCGGTAGTGAAATGTCATGATAGCTCAGATTTGTGTTTTATTGTTCCTTAGATGGCTACGGTATGATGAATATATGCCTGGATAAATCACTAGCAGAAACAGAAATGATGCAAAAGTTTTAGGTTTGACTGAGGGCAAGAAAAGAGAACTGTGTGCAGACTTTTAAAATACAGAATAAAAAAAAAATAGATTTCATGTTAATGTGTCATAGTTCATTTTTGGAAGACATCAAAACGTTCCAGGCTGTTCTTTATTGGTGGCAATAATCTGAAAAATATTATTTATAAGACAGTTTTTATTTATAATTGACTACAGGATATATATTTCAGGCAAAAGTGTAGGATGACATACTAAAATAATAGCTGGGGGGGTGGGGAGGTTTAAGCTACCGCATTTTAAATGTTGCTTAGTGTAGATATTTTATTCATAAGTGATAGTACAATCTCCTCATGGCAATTTTCTGATGTAGTAGTTCTGTCAACTCTTAGCAAGAAGAAAGGGCTAGATTCAGTGAAGTGCATGTGAGAGTGGTTTTATAGCCTTCAGGTAGTAGGAGCTCCAGGCTTTTTCTTCTCAGAGATGTTCCTATCCCATTCAGCACGTTCAAGGGAGGAATCTGACAATGTAGTGTTCCTGAAAAACAGATAAAGCTATCATTAAGTAACAAAGCTCCATTAGCCAATTCTAACCCTTCCCCAGAGAGCCTTAGTGTGAGGAAAGATTACTTTGGCTCGTGAGGTGGAATGGTAACTGACATGCTACCTTAAAGACCAAAAATTTAACAATCTCCTGTGTTTACCACATTTTCCAGTGCATTCAATGCCCTTCCTGATTATTCACCAGTTCTTCACAATGCGGATCCAAAATCAATTTTTGATTCTTCAGTACCTGGAAGAATGAAACTGAAGAGATGTGTTCTATCTTGTAATTTTATTACAGAAAAATAAAGTTACTTTCTTTTACTTAACTTGTATTTTGATGCCATGTCTGTTCATCACTTGCCAGATCTTCAGGCATGCATATGAATACATCAGCATATCATTAAACACAAGTAGAAAGAAGAAATACTTGACAGAAGTCTGTTTTGTCTATGAAGATAAAGCACAACTTTCAGTTCAGCATCCATTAAAAGTATTTTTCTTTCCACTGGTATTAATTGATGATATGGGAATGCACTGAAGGAATCATAATTTGTAAAAATTTCTCACTTGATCTTTCTTTCTAACATTTGCGGTCTGTCCTGACTTTTTCTCCACAGTCAGCTGACCTGTTAGATTTGACAGTTCCTTTTATGCAGACTCCATTGCAATCTCTCACATTTTACCATCTCAAAGCCTAGCTTACCAACCATTCAAGTGCAATGTGTACAATTATAGCTTTAATTTAATATTATAGTAATCTACTTGAAGATTAGGTTGCATCTGTGAAGATTTATGTCAATTGGTTCAAATTAAGACTCATTTGTTGATTTCACTAAAATTTTACTGGTACAAAAGAGAGGTACACTACTTCTTAATGGTTCACTCATTTGTAAACAAAAAGTGAAAAATGTAGTTTTGATATTATGTTATTTCAGACACTTAGTAAAAATATCTTCTGATGAGATTTGAGATGATTATTCAGGCAAAAAAAAAGCTGAAGATTTTCTGCTACTTAAACATTGTTTAGATCAAGATGCTAGTGATGAAGTCTAAGCAATCTGAGGCCTAATCCTCTGAAGGGTTATCCCCTGTAAACACTTCTTTATTAGATATGACTACACACTGGTTTTTAGGCCAATACGAGCTAGTGGTACCTTATGTGCCAGCTCACAGGAACTTAAATGGTTTCTGAAGATAAACTGATCCTCAGCAAAACCTATACAACCGTAGCAAGCATCGTAATAAAGTGGACTCCAGACATTATGCCGAAAGCTGGCACCTGGCTGTTTTAGGCAAGGCTTGCTTGTACCTACTCAGAATAGAGAGCTCAAATTTACTTGTTGTCTATAGCCATGTTTTATTATGAGGCCATGTTCTGGTTTTGTTTGGTGAGGGGGGGCCTAAGGTGTCTTCTATAATTGTCTGCATCATCAAATGTGTAAGAGTTCATGCTGGCTCCAGTCAAGATGGAGAAGTAAAAAACTGTGCCAGTTCCTATTCTTAGCAGTTGCAAACTTCAATTTGTTGAAATTTTCTTCATCATAATTCTAATTTTATTTTTTTATTATTATTACTATTACTCTATTACTTTTCATAAGTTTGAATGCTTCTGATAATAAATTTCAGAGAAAAAAAAATCGCCAAATCACCCTTTTTCTTAATTTGTAAAATTACTTTAGTCCAGCTCTGGAGCCCCCGACATCAGAAGGACATGGACCTGTTGAAGTGAGTCCAGAGGAGGCCACAAAGATGGTGAGAAGGCTGGAGCACCTCTCCTGTGAGGACGGGCTGAGAGAGTTGAGGTTGTTCAGCCTGGAGAAGAGAAGGCTCCAGGGGCCTGTTGCAATAGGATGAGGGGTAATGGTTTTAAAATAGACTGGACATAAGGAAAAAAAAATTTACAATGAGAGTGGTAGAACACTGGAACAGGTTGCCCAGAGAGGTGGTGTTTCCCCATCCCTGGAAACATTCAAGACCAGGTTGGACGGGGATCTGAGCAACCTGACCTGGTTGGAGATGTCCCTGCTCCTTGCAGGGGGGTTGAACTAGATGGCCTTTACAAGTCCCTTCCAACCCTAACCATTCTATGATTCTATGATTTTAGTAAAAATTTCAACATTGCATACCTGGAGCGTGTACTGAAACTGAGCAGAGAGATCTGAAGTAGATCTTCATAATTCACCACTGAAATCCATTCCTACTTGATCCAGAATAATTCTTTCATTCTTTGAAGATGGTAAATACTTAGTAAAGAAATAGTCCTTTGGCAGCGAAATTCTCATGTAATCCAAATTTAGAACCAATTAGTCTAAGCTAAACATTTTGTTCTATGTTTTTCCTTTCTGCAGAGTTATGGATGTTAGGGAATTTTACATTTCACAAACATACAGTTCCTATATGAACATAGCACCCACCTGACAGACTGGAGCCAGAAAAAAAACAAGCAGGGATTCTTCAAGGATTTAACACAAGAGTAGAGAAAAACTTGAAGCAATGAGAATGGAAGGAAACTTCTGAATCACTTGGCTATTAAAAATCACTAAGCTTGTGGATGCAGATGAAATTTTGCTTAGGCTAATGAATTTGAGCATATTTAAGCTGATGTCAGGAAAAATAGCATCCAGTGTTTGCCAGATTTGATTAATAGAAATTATCAAAAGCTCATTTTTTTTTTTTAATCCTGTGCCATCATTCTAAGTGTCTGTCATAGGTCCTGTTCTGGTGTACATTCAATACAATCCTATATCATGCCATATTCAAGAATAAGGACTGAACTGCAGCAGTTTGGGCTTATTCAAATTACGATTGTTCATGCAACTGAAACAGCATTTTTGCACATTTTCTGCATGTAATCACTTTTGTTATTTCATCTAATAATTGCTCATATTTCATTTGTACCTCTTTGCAGAGATGTGAGCTACAATGGACTAGGCAGTTTTTATTTGGAACAAAAAAGTACAATAATAGCATATTCCTTATCTCAACAAGCTTGCACTCAAAACCTATGGCAACAGATAACAGACTGAAAAACAAATAGGGAGTGTAACATGAAGGATAAAATGACAATGAAGTGATTATGATGAAATAACTATTGTGGAAGGACCTGGAACACAACACTTAAGTTGTGTTTATGTTGTTAAAATCACAGACGTCATTTCAACACATTACTATTATAATATATTTTGGCCATGAATACATTCAGTGTTTCATGATGTTTTGGCTAACACCAGATAGGAGACAATTAATTTTATTGTGTAATGAAACAATTCAGCAAATAATATTATACATTATACTGGATGATCTAGCATCCAATGCAAAGCAATACTCTCATAAATCTTCTGCCCTGGAGTAAAATAATTTCAGTACTGCATTACTTCTCTTTTTTCATGAACTATGGATCTGTGACTGTTTCTTACAGCTGTAAATGGATTTTTTTTTTCATCATAAACAATTTTTCTTTCCAAGTGGTGTAATACTATATTGAATAACAGGAAAGTAGTGCTGGAGTAGTTAATTAAAATTTAAATTCTAAGTTAATAGGATGTACCAAAAACAGTGACTATGGTGAAGAAAAGAGTGAGACAAAGATTTAAGGTAAAGTTAGACTGAGGTGAACTTAGAGTTTAATTTCAAAGCTGTTATGAAAACAGATGCTAGAAAATGTCTCTTCCTGATTTTAGGAGCTAATTTTCTATTTCAGCCCAGTGTCATCTTTGTATGTAATATCATGAAGTTACAGGTCCATAGTAAGACCTGTGGCTTCATATCATGTTTTTGTTCCAAAACGTAAGAGTGTAGCCTTGGATGTATGGGGAAAAAAAAAAAAAAATCAGACAGGAATGCTTGCTCTAGCTGTAAAAACAGATAAGATGGTATTTGCAAAAATTCAAAACAATCTCACATAACACAAAAAGACAGAAGAATGACTGTGTGCCATTTGTGCTTGTTCGTTGCCCACCTGTAGGAAACAGTACCTCATCCAGGAACATTTAGTGAAATCTATAGTATTGTGGTTTGGGGAAAGTACAAGGACAGTGTCCTACCTGAAAAGTTGTGCTTACTAAAATGTTATCCTTCTCCATGCTTAAAATGAATTGTTCAGTAGCCTAGGGAGACACAGTTAGCTTATAGATTTGTGCAAGGAACAAGCCATTAAAAAATAGCAAGTGTAGCTTTGAACCTGCAAGCTCAAAAAAGGGGATTCAGATGCTGACCATCAGGCTGCAATTTCTTCCTCCTCATAAGTTTTAAAAGAAACTACAAATACGTCTCCATTCTTTGCATACTCACAAATGATGGAATCACCATTATAAATCCTGTAGCAGGAAGAGATTTCTAGTGCTTAATGTCTCCTGTTGAGAAGAGCTGGGAAATGTTCAGTTTAAGCAACGGATTTAAGGTTTTGTGTATGTGAGCTGGTGAGAGTTATTTGAGGATACCATCCCAAACATTATGGGTTTTTTAAAAAAATCTACTTATATATTCTTATTTAAAACTTTGTTGTTTGTGATGGAGAGACTACTATTATTAATTTGTATTTCCGGCAGTTCTTACTTACATTATCATGCTTACCTGTTGCCAGTTATGCAGCCATCCACACTGAAGCACATTCACAAATGAGGGGTTCTGACAACTTTTTTGCAGTCAGAGGTTTAAATTTTAAGGACATTTTTCCTTAGCTAGTAGGATTATTTGAAACACAAATATCTACAAAGCATTGACTATAAAACTGATACAAATGGGAATGCTGCTGTGCTTAAGTTAAGCATGTGTGTAAGCACTTTGACAGATTGGGTTCTAATCAAGAAAACAGTGAAAAGCACCATCTGTTCAGTGACATTTCACAAGGCAGTGAGAAAATTCTGAAGTCTAATCTTTGGTGCAGATGAAAAGAGATTTGTCCAGAGCAATAAGCTATCACAAAATTAATTTACTGACAGAAACAAACAATTCCTCCACAGTTCCAGTCTCTTCTGCTTCCTCACGTTAATTTTGTAAACTATAAGAAGAGTAAGTTATAATGCATCCCTGCTGCAGGCACAAAGCTCAGTGAGGATAAGAAGCGCAATTTTGTTTTTCCCATTCTGTGGTAATACTGGGGAAGGAAGTCAAATATCCCATTTTATGTCTAATTTACAAAAGCCAGCTCCAATCATTAGTACTTTGTCTATAGTGAGAATGATATCACTGTAAGTTGCAGCTTTTTCTGATTAGTCAACCTTGTTTCTGAGAAACATCCATCCCCCATGCAATCAAGTCTTCTTAGAGATGAAGTCTACCTCAAAAATTAAATGATTGAGAATTGAAAAAAACTAGGTGTACATCCACATATTGCCAGACATTGTTGTGGAGCAAAATTAAATAAATAAAACTACCAGATTGAATTAATGAATAGTATTAAAAACACAGTGCTTGAAATTGAAAAAGGAATATGAGATCTGCTCCCACTCTCATGCACTAAAAGAGAAAGACAGCAAACAATAAATATTATACCGTAGTCAGATGAAAAAAATATGCCAAGTCAATAAAGATTGATTGACACACTCAGATTCAAAATCCTCCTCTGTTGGTTAGCCTCTGGCCCAAACACTTCATATTTTTGCACAAGTGGAAAGTTTCAGCAGCCACAGAAGCAGAAACATACCAGCTGGAACCTGGCAGACTGTTAATCCCTATGACTCACTCTGTCTGGCACCAGGTGTCAAATGTAGAGGGGGAAGAAAAGGAGAGGGTGTTTTTTCTGGCGTTCCTAACCAACCAGGCTCGTTCATAAGCCTTGTGTCATTCAAGATGTCAGCATAATATATCACTAATATAATGAAATATGCACTGAACTGTGCAGATCTTTATGACATATTATTCCTTACCTTAATGCACTGAATACCATGCTATCAGCTCAGGTAATTTTTCTGTTTCTATATACGTTTGATCATCAGAGAGATAGCTGTACTTAACAGATCGGCTGGCATAATTGAGATCCGGATTTAATGATATTAATAAAATGAATGGGAGAATTCACACCTTGCAGTGACTGCTTCTGACTGTCTGCTTGCTCAGGCAAATACCAATGAGCCCTTTTCTTCTTCCATTCATAACGCAAAGGTTGTCTTGTGTTATTTATGACTATGGCTAATCTATGACGATGACTAAGCTACAATTAAAATCTATGACTATGACTTCAGTGGCTATGAGCTGGGATATCCTTGCTGAAATCAGCGGTGGCAGGATTTACAACACTGAGTGATTTGTTCTCAGTTTTAAATGAAGGATTAGATTTTAAAAAGCAGGATATCACATGTCATGAAAGCAAGATTCAATCTTCTCCTGTCCCTCTCCAAAATATACTGTATCTCTGCTGAACCCCAACAGAGGATCCCTTCAAGCCATTAGTGTTGCACTTGCTTCATTACATTTATCCATCTAATGAGCAATATCAATCTGGAGGTTGAACAGCTGATAAGAAAATATTCAACATAGCATCTTCATTTGCTAGCGTATCAGTGATCCTTCACAAATTACATCATGGTAGCTAGCTCATCCAAAGCTAGGCAGAAAGAAGGAAAATTATGATGGATATAATGTCATGAAAGCAAGATTATATACCTCACCTGAAATTATTACAGCAGATCTTTAGCAGTTATAAGCCAGCAAAAATGCCTAAATTCAGTCGAGCTCTATCCCTATTGACTCTACTATTACAGATTTGTTATGCTTGACTGGTGGAACAAAGTCTCAGGATAAGACCACTTATGGCTAATTATTTTGCAGCAGCACTGATTTAATGGTTCCCAGATTCCCACATTTTTCACGGTCTACTACTGAGACTGGATTCCAGGAATTTGGAGTGGGAGTCTTCACAGCAGCTTCCCACACCCAGAAGGATTTACCACCCCTCAGAAGCCAATTTATATAGCAGCAAATGTGATACTGTCTTAAACTTCGTGGAAGGCCTGGCTCAGCACAAGATGGACTCTCTTTAATTGAACTGTGCACTCCTGAACAGCAACTTCATGTCCCCAACTTGCCTATTTCAGCTAAAGAGGTCAAATAGTTTCCCCATCACTGCTTAGAGAACTGCCATTAGACTTGCTAACAAGCAAGGTGCCAAGGATATTTGAATAGAGTGTTCCCACTCATCAGATATCTGTCAGTAATAAATGTGTGACTAAGTCAAATCAAACTAAAAATAAAAAGTTTTTTAGAATATCAACTATTTGCTAACTTGACCAGCATAATTATATCTCATCAGCTGTAACCCTCAACTGGTTGACAAATGTTGTGAGGTATACATAGCCCAAATAAATCTATTTAATAATTTTTTAATGATATTTTTCCCCATCTGGGTATCTCTCAACCAATAGAGAAGTTAAGAACTTTGGACACCACCCTTTGATATTTCTGGTTTTCTAAATCACAAACACAGTATAAATTCTTCTAAGATCTTAGCAGATATTGTACCCTTACACGTTCAGATTTCAAAAAGATTAATCTCATTGTCTTCATTTTGTAAAGTTACTGCATTTTCTTTCCATTAATTTACCCTTCTGACTCAAATGCCTCGAATACATGACCCCGGAATAACCCTACAGCCTATATTATAATGGCAGAATATCTTTTTTGTTATTATTACCGACAATACTACTGGCTATTTACTGACAATTTTATCCTCCTCATAACAACATGTGTTTTTGCTAGAGCTTTCAAAAAGTAGCAATATTCTTACATAAAGTTAGTGACCTCATACAGCAAATTAGCATTTTATATGGATTGAATATCAGTAAATAGTTGGAAACTATTATCTATAAGAATTCAGTTCTTAAAAATTTTATGGATAAGTTAAAGCTTTCATATGTGACAATGGGAATGAAAAATCTTCATCTTTTACAAAGTCCTAGGTAGAAAACCAAAAGTAACTTTAGTAATTTTCAAATCTTATTAGTGCTAAAGTTGACATACCTAGTAAGTGTGTTATATCATCAGTAAAATACAAAAAAAAAAAAAAGTTTTTTTTAATACTTTCACTTCCATATAAAGAGGATATAAAATCAATTATGTTAGTGATGTGCATTAAAATCACACTAGTTTTCAACAAATCTTTATGTATTTCTAAACATAAGACACTTTTTTTCCATTTATTGTGATAGTTAGGATGCAAAAAAACCTTTGCTTTATACAAAAAATTACAAGAACAATCCTTCGTTTAGGATAAAGCCTCTATGAGCTGAGAATATATCTCCTTCAAAAGGATGAAGAACAGATTGGAATACCACCACAGGATACTCCACACTAAGTTACGACGGAGGTCAGCCACATCTGACACCCTACGTATATGGATGGACAGACCCTTTCCTTTCCCTGCAGTTTCCATTATAAGGGAAATAGAAATAGACTGCAGGCTGCAGTCTTTTAAAAGTATGCTGTGTCATCCTTTCCTCCTCAAGATCCTTACCAATAGCTTTGCCTTATTTAACAAGATGACAAAGGAGGTACCTCAAGGTGGGGAGGAGGGCATAAGCTCTTCCCAGACTGCATGGATTGGACAAGAGTGATAGAATTGACAGAGTAATTTTTAATATTCTGGAAATATGTGAAGTACAGTTTGCTTTATAGTCATACTTTTTAGTCTACCTTGGGCTGTTTATGAAAATATTCAAAAATCCTTCAGTCTTATGAATTGTGTCATAAATTATTATCTGTCCAATAGCTTACACTAAAAGTAAAATATTCATTATATGCCGTTTGTCTCCAGATTAAAATGTTGTAATTTTCTAGTTCTGGGATACAACATCACGTGACTGCAAATCTGCAGTTAGCAATTCCAGATAGCATGTGTTTCAACAGGTTGACCAATTTAAGGACAACCTATAAGGCTAAAATGGAATGTATACTTCATGGTGCCAAACCGATGTAGATTAAATAGATCCATAATAGTTTATTAATTACTTTTCATATCTAAAAGCATTACTAAAATTGTTATTTTAAGGCCATGAATTATATTACGCATAGTCAACACTAATATCTTAAAGAACAAGCTGGATGCCCTAAGAAGATATGTTGGGAGAAATTTTGTTCCCACTGCCACAAAGTGCAACTGTTCTCAAAATGACACAGGGACTCATCCTGAGAAATACTGCTGGGAATGAGAAATGGAATGGAATCGCACAGATGTGTGTGAACTGTGGTTGGGGGTACAGGACGAGCAATTTTGAGGTGTCTCCAGGCACAGAGCATGTACAGCAAAAGCAGGGAATATAGGTGTCCACCAGAAGTGGTGGCATTGGCTCTCAGTCCCACCAAACAGCCTCTGAGCTGGCAGCAGTGTCACCCTGGGAAAAGAGCACCTTCTTGCCAGTGGGAATATGGGGAAAGGAGAGGATTTCTCACAGGGGAACAACCCCCCCACCGTCAGCCCTGGGATGAGCAACACGCACAGCATACTTTGTCCATATCGAGCAGCAGGAAGAGCCCACCTTTGGAATATCCTCTGAAACCGTCATTAACCATTCAGCTACTAAAAAGAGTCTAAAAAGAGTCCCTATTCTTATGACATAACACTGTTGCAATATTTAGAATTTATTTATTTATTTAATCTCTGGAGAGAAGAAATTGCTGTGGTGTACTTTAGCAGGGCCTGTTGTGAAAGGATGAGGGGTAATACTTTTAAAATAGAAGGAAGCAGATTCAGACTGGACATAAGAAAGAAATTTTTTACAGTGAGGGTGGTGGAACACTGTCCCAGGTTGCCCAGAGAGGTGGTGGATGCCCCATCGCTGGAAACATTCAAGACCTGGTTGGACGGGGCTCTGAGCAACCTGATCTGGTTGGAGATGTCCCTGCTCCTTGCAGGGGGGTTGGACTGGATGGCCTTCAAACATCCCTTCCAATCCATGATTCTATGATTCTATAGTCACCAAATGGAAATAGCTGTCAGGAATTTGGGATTTATGTCCAGCTCCTCTGTTAATTTTGTCAAATGAAAATTGCATACATATCCAAATTTCAAGTACCATGTGTATTTGGGGCTTTTTTAGATTTTCAGTTTCAAAGTATAGGTAAAAGATATCCTACAGTTTAAATATTGAATCTTTGCTTCTTCAAAGTTTATAATATTCCTTTATTTCCCTTAAGTTCAGTTTGATTTGTAGGTGGGAATAAAAATCTCTTTACAGAGAAAACTCTGAAACTTGATTAACAGAGATATTTGCATTTCATTTCAATAGTTTTATATTTGAATAAGATAATGCTTAGGTCATCTTGCTTCCAAGACTAAGATGACAATGACTGTAACTAATTGTAAAAATCCTTCCTTTTTTTTTTTTCCCCTTTGAAAATGTGATTTGTGTTTATAACTTATTGGTGTATTATTTACATCCTTAAACATATATTCACTACCTGTACAAAGTGTGCAGTTCATCAGCTTAGTTGAAGTTGTCTATGCTCAGTTCACACTATAGTTCAGAACTCTAGTGAATTGAGCCATTTCCAATAATTGGTAAGGAAAGGTTAGAGACAGCAAACTCTCTGCTTCCCCTGACCAGGGAAACTACAGTGCTGGTTCAGGACCATTATAGCATCAAGAGCAAGTAGCCATCATGAGGTTAAATATCCTCACAGGTGATCTGAAAATGGTTTGCATAAGAATACGTTTTGAGAAAATATGATATAAAGGATGCTGATACTGATATTTATATATATAATATAATGTAATATAAAGGAAGAAGCTATAATTCCTGTACCTCTTATATGCCTCTCTTGACCTTTGTTCCTTAGCTTAAGCATATGCTTGAATGCTATTGTGCATGGCTTAGGTCTGACTGGTTACAAAGCAACAGGAGTGTGTTATCATGCAGAGTAAGTTCCACAGAATTTAAGAAAACTAATATTTTCCTTTTTGTTTTTCACAGATCTCATGAATGTCTCACAAAAGGCAGTATGAACACAGGGTCATATGCACCAGCTTTAAGTATCCCTGAATTTCTTTAATTTTTCTAACTGTGGTAAGTATTGACTATGAAATAATTTTAGCATAAATATTAATAAGCTATTGGAATTATTATTGAAAATTAAGTACTCTATCCGTTAGAGAGTTTAGCAAGTGGTATTCCAAAGCTGTTAATGCTCAAATATGTCTCAAAAAATCATTTTTTTTAAATTAACATTATATACTAACCTATTGAATCTATGATAATTGCGTAGAGAAAAATAATTGTAATAAAAAGAAATGCTTTCATACACATATATATTTATAAATGGGTATCTATTTGCATATGCATATCTATAGGTAAGTGTGAGGATAAAGAGAAACGCAGAATCAGAAAATTTCTGAAACATACAAAGTCTAATATTGTTTTTCTTTGTGAATATTCACCACTGTTAAGAACTTATCTGCTATCTTCTTTTCCCTCTTTTGTTAAAGAGATATAAAATGAGTGATACTGTTCTTGCTGGAATCTAGACAAGCTCTTTCAAAATTACCTTTGAACTTTCTCATAAGTCTCCGGATGTCTTAGTGGGATAAGGACAGAATTCTAGAAATTTTTAAAAAACATTTCCATCCCTTTCATCAGCTGTCTAAAGTTTCATCTTATGAATAAAAACTTTTTACAAATAATTTAATAAATTAAGACAAAGAATTATTTTCCACATCTTTATATTTACACACACATATACAAAATTTGTCTTACTGTGCTCTTAAACACAAAATAAGTAAAATTAATAGCTGGATGTAGTTTCCCACAAACCTGGAACTCTTATTTTCTTATGGGTCTTTTCAAACAGGCAATTGCACAGCTCCCATAGAATGGACTAGTAAAAATACATTTTCTCCATCACGAAATACAATTTATGTAAAAACCATACAATCATAGAATCATAGAATGGTTAGGGTTGGAAGGGACCTTTAAAGGGCATCTAGTCCAACCCCCCTGCAAGGAGCAGGGACATCCCCAACCAGATCAGGTTGCTCAGAGCCCCGTCCAACCTGGCCTTGAATGTTTCCGGGGATGGGGCATCCACCATCTCTCTTGGCAACCTGTCCCAGTGCTTCACCACCCTCACTGTAAAAATTTTTTCCTTATGTCCAGTCTGAATCTGCTTCCTTTTATTTTAAAATCACTACCCATCATCCTTTCATAACAGGCCCTGCTAAAGACTTTCTCCCCATCTTTCCTGTAGGCCCCCTTTAGGTATTGGAAAGCAGCTATGAGGTCTCCCTGGAGTCTTCTCTTCTCCAGGATGAGCAGCCCCAACTCTCTCAGCCTGTCGTCACAGGAGGGGTGCTCCAGCCCTCCGATCATCTTCATGGCCTCCTCTGGACTCGCTCCAGCTGGTCCATATCCTTCTTATGTTGGGGGCTCCAGAGCTGGAGACAGTACTGCAGGTGGGGTCTCACCAGAGTGAGCAGCAAACTTCCAGCTAGGACCGCAAAAAAACCCAGAAGAGCAAGCACTTACCAGATTGGAACTATAAACCTACTTAAGGAAAACATGCCATTAGGAGACAATGGCACTACATTGAGTAGATCATTCCAAACGAGGAGCAGATACGAAGACTGCGCTGAATACTGGTAAGCAGTTGCTTTCTTCAAGCACTTGCTTGAACCAGAAGCACAGGAGTGCAGTGGGATGAGTATCAATACTGCAGTAAGTTGCCCTGACTCTTGCCTCCTAGCCCATTCCTGGCATAGTGAGGGAAAGCCCAGAGAGGCAGCCGAGCGACATGAGTGGGGTGTAAATGGAAACCTTGTGAAGAGATGTGTTAGACCAGTACCAGGAGCTGCACAGAAGCAAAGCCCTTGCTACATGTTAAAGAGACACTTGCACCAGCTGAAGTCTAGGATTGAGATAGTTCATGTTTAGCTTGTTACTGGGTATAAAGAGCTCAGATTTCTGTAGATACATGCCTTAAGTAATTACCTTCTCTTGTTATGTCAATAGCTTAGTGGTAAAGGCTAGAATTATTTGTTAATTTTACATTTGCACAGACACAGGCACTTTCTAGAGAAAATTTTGTTACAGATAACTAAGGAAATTTCATACACACAAAAAAGTGCCTTTTCCAAATAATACCCATATCGCCTAAGCAATTCTACCCTGCAATTTCTGTAAGTTAAGACATGGTTAAATGGGTCACGGCTTTTTTTACCAAATGGAGTGAAAATAATTTAGGAGCTGGACAGGATGTTAGTAGCTTACAGCTTTCTAGAGTCTCTGCTGGCACAAGTATGGAGAGTAGAATTCAATATTCCAACAGATGTGAAGCTTCTCTTCTAGACCTTTGTGAAAATATGTGATGAAAACCAACAGTTTTTAACAAATATGAGCAAGGTGAAATGGAAAGATTGTCAGGGAGCAGCAGAGGCAAGCAGCTTGGTGAATGAGGGCAAGGTCAGCATCACAGCAAGAGTGACAGTGTCTTTTCAGCAATATACAATTTTGTTGGATGAGAAACAACAAAGAGGAGGATTTTTTTTCTTTAAGTGGTCACTTTACCTCCTTAATTAACAGTCTTGGACTTTGTAGATTTCCTGTCACCATGTATATATATATGTAAAATATATGAGGTGTATATACTATATATATAATACCTCCTTACTTAATTATCCTGGACTTCATAGATTTCCTGTCATTTTTATATACATATATAAAAAATATAAATATATAATACCTCCTTAATTGCCAGTCTTGGACTTTGTACCTTTCCTGACATATTTATATAGTTTTATGGAGGAAGGTGGATCTGCCAGGTGGCAGTCACCACTTCTCTACCTCAAACCAAGATCCCAGGACTGAAAGACTTGCATGCCTGTTCTTGTCCCTTGAACTAGTCAGTTCTTTAAAAAAGTCTTTCTCACTAGAGAAGTAGTCTTCAAATGTAAGTTCAAAGAACTTGATATACAAAAGAAGTTTAAAAATGCCTCTGACTGCAGGGTAGTTAGTATAGCACTGTCATAGTTCAGCCCCGATGGGGACCAGACTACACAGTCTCTCTCTCACTCCCCCCCCACCACCCTCCAGTGGGACAGAAGGGAGAACTGGTAAACAAGAAAAAAAACAAAACAGCAAAAACACGTGGGTTAAGATTGAACAAAAAGTAAATTTAACAGCAATTACAGACGAAAACAAAACAGTGATGGAATACAAATACAGCATAATGGCTTACAACAAATCTCTACACCTTGTTTCTTCTGAGCAGCAGGAGGCTCCCCTCAGCACCCTCCTCACTGATACACTGAGCATGATGTCAGATGGGATGGAACAGCCCTTTGGCTCATTTGGGTAAATTAACCCCAGCTGTTAGCTAATTAGTTAATTATCCCAGCTGGGTGCCCCAGCCATAGGGGCTACCAGCTCCAGTTCTCCACCCAGCTCAGGTGAATATTAACTCTATCCTAGCCAGAACCAGGACAAGCACTATCTCGCCTACTTTTAAACTAACTGACCTACGGACTAATAGTCATAGCTATGGTGCAAAAGAGCTTAGCGCTATGCTTCACTAATTGTTCCTAACAAGAATTAGATGCATGCACATCAGGCAAATATTATCTCAATATTTTCACTTTTCACACATGTTTTGTAGGTAAAAATAAATACCGTTAAGGTAATTTATACATACAGTCTAATTTCTCTTGCTGATATTTTTTTTCCGCAAAACTACTAGAACTAGATTCAGGAAATCATATTTCACTGTTATAAAGGAAAAAGTTCCGTGGAAAGAAATCAAATTGCTGATCAGCATACCTGTAAATAGGAATGAGTAGGAAACATAAAAGACTTGCAAATCATAGTAAATTGTAAGGCAGGAGGTATAGTCTTGATCCTCACTGCTCTGGAATAACAACCACCTGTCTTTCCAGTAGTCCCTCTGTACCTTTGTTCTCTCTAATCTCTATTTCACGAGGTATAAAGTTTTCATTCTATTTCTTTTAGTATATGACAAGTGTCAAGGTGAAAGCCAGTCTGCCAGAAGTTCAGTCCACAGAGGGTTTTTCTAGATATCTGGCTATATCTGACTGATTTAGAATTGACTAGGACAATAAAAGGTGTATTATAAATTAATATATAATAATATATTATTATAAAATGACACAGGAAATATGTATAGAGGTGCATTTTCAAGTGATACAATTAGAAATTACCATGATTAACTATCAGAAAGGATACCTACATACATGCTTGTGAGTGTGTGCTTTGTTTATCTGTAGGGACTTGAAAGCGTTTCCCAAAATGCTTATATGTTGCAACTGCTTTCATTCATTGATTCTGTCATTTCTACCCACACCTAAGAATGTGTCACTCCATCACTCGGCTTCAGCGTGGCTGAACTTGGAACCTTGAAGGATTCCCACCTTAGCCGCCCCAAATTTCATAGTAGGGGCTGAGTGTTCACCTGCTTAAAGCAGGAAACCTTTGCAGAAGCAAATTCACTGGGGTATTTCCGCTGCTCTAAATAATATGGACACTAGAAGGTATTTTATTTGACACTTTTTAAATATGCAATTTTATAGGATACTTAGAAAAATATATGGCACAGTAAAGTTTCATGAAGCTAAAAGCAACTCAGTAGAAAAAGGCACAGCATATAACACCTTCAACTTGGACTCAATTAATCCTTAAGTTGTTAACCTCTATCAAAATAGATTTAGAGTTGCTTTTACTGTTGATTTTTGACAACGTCACAATAATAAAGCTGAAAATATATATTTTTTTTATGCTGGGAAGGGAATAGAAGTAAAACAATTGTAATATCAACAAAAAAAAATTCTGTGGAGTTACTAGCTTTTCAGAAATATATGTGCTACATAATGAAAGGAGTATCTCTGCAACTATATCTCCAAAAACTCTGAAGGTATACGGACATAGGTTTAAACCTACAGGTTTTCGTAGTGCCATAGATGGCCTATATAGCAACTGAAACTTGAAGAACTAACATGGACTGCAATAAGCATGGAAAAGGTTTTTGTACAAGTTCTTGTAGACAGACAACTGTGCTGAAGTGTATATAATCAGAAGTTTCTCGAATCTTATCATTAAAGGGCTGCAGGTACTAGAAATGCCTCACACTAGAGATAGGTTCAGCAGAAACCTGTATATAAAATTATCAAATAAATGCTTACACCTAGAAAAATTTGTGAAATATTTCAGATAATCTGAGATACCTCTAGAATCTCTCAAGATCATAAGTATTGTTTGGAAATTTTTATTTATTTCTTAAATTAACTTAAATTTCAAAGGACTTGGACTTCTACGTGAAATGGCCAGGTTTGGAAGGCTGTAGGAGCGTCTAGAGTATTGAGCAAGATGAAAACATCTAGGTAGGAGTCTCCCAGTTGCCAGATTTACAGAGTCTTTGTGCTATGAAAGAATCAATATATATGCTTGATATTATTAAAAATATTTATTCATGTGTTTCCTACCAACACTTAAAACTTATGATGTGCTTGCGAGAAAATATACTGAGAGCTATATACACTGGACAACCCTGAGATACAAATAGCTAGGCACAGAATCTTAAAATATTGCAATGACTCTGTACACTGCCAAAAATTGCCCTTCCTACTTCCTCCAGAGGTCTACTGTTTTGTAATGTTCAAATACTGCACTTTAAACATTTCTGTTTTAAATCATAACTTCTCTGTGATATCTTCTTTTTGGTTACTCCTACTGAGTTTTTGTAGCAATATTTTTTCCTACTCTTTACTTCATGCTGCAATGTATTACATTTCTTCTTTTTTTTATGATAATAATAATTCTCTACTTCCCAAGGGTGTTTTGAGGATAAATTTATTAATACGTATAAGGGGTTCAAACTGTAGTCATAAGCACCATTGAGGCTCTATGTATGCGTGTGTGTATATATCTCTACAGAAATACACATCTACACACATATATTTAAATCGGTGTATTTATTGTTAACTGGTATATATAACTATGAGTTATATGACATGAATATACAAATACTTTGCATTTTCTCTGCATTGTTTTCTCCCAGTGCTTGATCAAGAAGACACGTTTGTTATTCTGTGAGCTAAACAACATTAATTACTGTTATTAATAGGCTGCATTGCTAAAGGCTACGTCTATGCAGAAATGTGGGAGCACTCCATAGTGTGGCTCACACTCAATTCCCAAGATGTTTCCACTGGCACCAGTGCCAGAGGTCATCATAGCTCTTCTCCATCCTGCCCAACAACCTACTTGGATGTTTTCAGGTTTTTTTCCTGATTCACGAAGGTGTGACGTGCCAGTGCATGTCTAGGGCTTGTTTCAGTATGGAAAGTGCTGGACTTCTTATTAGGCCAAGAGTTAGGGGTTCCAAAGCCCATAAATTTTTATATAGCCTATATGTCTCAAATGAGTTTGGACGTTGTTTTCCTAAGCATTATACAAATACAGAAGTCATAAAACATTCACAGTCTAAGCAGTAAGCACAAAATGTGAAAAATGTCTAAATTTATACTTTCTCTTCCGTAGACCTGACTCTCTAGGTTTTTGACTGTAAAATTCTTTAGATATTAACATTATGTGTTGACTGTATTTTAGGTACAACTTCCTACTGCTTATACCTTCAGGCACGGCCCAGGATATAGTGGGCATCCAGGGCACGTTTTAGCCCTGTTTTTGAGATGAAGTGTATCCCTGTGCTTGCAGAGGTCTCCACATGCCTTAAGTTCAGATGCCTGAGGCACCGTTGATTGTTGCCTCTGCCTTAAGCCACCAGCACATGGCTGGTACCTTCCAGGTGAGAAGTTCTTGGAGTTCAGATCAACTTAGACCTCGGATCCTCTAGGCATTCTATGCCTGACACAAAGACCAATTTCTAGCCCAGAACTACAGAATAGTCAAGCAATCTGAGCAGACCTAGTGATATGAAGGTCTTGTTGCGATTTGCACAACAGATATCCTCAGCTCACCATGGCTACCTCCAGGAGATGGTGCAGGAACTTCCCATAAATCCAGTGTTGCGTGCTCAGTGCTCTCACTGGTTATCAAGCTGGCTTCAGATATGTAATTCCTCAGACAGACAGAAAAACACTTTTGCAGATACCTACCAATATCTGACATAGTTCTGTGGTTTTCCCTGCAGAAACAGAGCCTAAGGAGTCTGAATTACAACCTAGTTAATTAAAACAAAATTACTCTTTGTATCTGTACCAATACACCTCACCCCTTTTTCCTCCACGTATCTTAGTACATATGTAAATTCAGGATTTTGACACTCATTTAAAATGTAATAGAGAATAATTATAATGCTACATTTTTAAAAGAGAACTGTGCACATTCTGGTCCTTGTTTTATAGCACTATAATTTATTATAATGGTTGAAAGGAACAGTCTGTATGATAACATTTTAATTACATGTTGGAAGTGTACCATTTGATTTCAGTCATCTGAAAAGTAATGTGCTCAGAAATGTTTTGCAAGGTAAGACTCTCTTTTCCAATGTTGGTTTTTTTTTTTTTTTTTAAGTACAGTTATCCACTGAGGGCTATTTATCTAGCAAATTTCTTTAAACATTACACATTATAATACATACATTCAAGTTGGTACATCAGCTGCCAAATGCAATGAAAACTTTGAATGTGAGATCTTGATACCAAAAATCTGTATTGTCATAGAAAGTATTTATTAATAGTTCAAAGGGCCACTTGGACCACATTGATTTTTGTGGCTCACCTGAGCATCCAGAGTCTAATCTAAATTCCCACTCAAGCAAGAAGTGACTCAGTTGACACATTACACCTAGTGACGGTCTGCATCTCTTGAAGTTTTGCAGTGACCTTTATGAACGAACAAAGGTCAGAGAAGCTGCTAGGAGAGCTGCAGAGAGGATCTGTGTACTTTCTAGAAAACAATTTTCACGACAGTGTGTATGAAACCATGTTAAAGCTGAGGCCCAGAGAATCCATTTAGTGATAGCACAAAAATAGATTAATTTCCGTTTGTGATCTTATTGCTTTTTCAGTTGCTGACTCATTAGCAGTTGAAAATATCTCACTCTATTACGTTATTTGTGGGAGAACTAGATATTCATATCTCTAGCTAAAGTAACAGCAGAAATGTTACATTTAAAGCAGAAAGTCTGCTTCTGAATAGGCAGTATTTGTGTCCTGAAAAAATTCTGGAGCTTTAGTGAGCTGCTTTTTTTTTTTTCTGAGATCTCTTGAGATCATTATTTGTGCTTCTAGATAGTTTATGAAGCAAAACTTAAGCTCTAACCTGGCCTTTTCACAGACATCCAACTACGTGTCATTTAAAATGAGAGATGCTTTACAAGTTATCATATTTTCAGAAAAATATACTCACCTTAAAAGGCAGCAAAATATAATTGATGGTAGTTATAAGATAAAGGCACTGTATTTCATATGAATAAATTCTTAAAGTGAGTAATTTAAGAAAAAGTAGTCATAAGCAACTTAGTCACACGGTTCAAGTTTTAGGGTTTTTACAAGTAGTGTCACCAAACAGTTGCTGTCATTGCAGAAAACACACCTGAAGCTACCTGAGCCCCTTGCAATGACTATGGCACAGAGATCTGGAAAGGAAAATCAGGCAAATGAGACACTGGAAGAATTAACTGTTTTTCCAGAATTGTCCGGATCACTGAGCCTGGTCTCACAGTGCAGTGGTCAAACATATAATATATTTTATTCCCTGATTTATCAAGCTGCAGCTTAAACCTAGATACAGTTTTTGTAATGCTTTTGTTTATGGGAGATCCTGAAATATAGGATCATATTTGTTGGTTTTGTACTTTGGGGTATAGACAGATATCTCTAGCTATATATGTCTAGATATATATAGGCATTTTACTTGCTATTACTAAATGCCATCCCATTTTCTTTCTCCCTTTCCAAAAGCATTCAATTCATCCTGTATAATTTTGTAATCCTTCCTGCATGGACAGTTTTTCCCAATTTTGTGTGGGAAGAACTACACAGTTTAGCTATAAAAACTCCAGTTTGTGTGCCAAAGTCTAAATGAAAAAGGTAAATGATGTCCAGTAGTTAGAGTTCTTGTGAAATTTACTATGACATCCTTCAGACTCAATCTGCTTTCAACACATTCAGTTGCCAACTCCACCTTAATTTCATCCCTAATTCATAATTCTTGTACTAACAGTTCTTTTACTCATCTTCTTTTCAACAAGTAATTACCCGAGTGGTTTGTAAATATCTCAGAAGTTTGAATTTCTCATAATAGCATAAATCCCTTCAATATTTACTGTCTGACATTATTGAAATAATTAATTCAAAACTTGGGAATTAGAAGCAGAGATTCACACATCCCCAGTAGAAACTCTCTCACAATTCTCCCTCAAAGAGTTTTGACCCAAAATGTTCACGTTTCTATTACATTTACTTAATTAATTCATGCATAGTGTGTATCATCATCTTTGCCTGGACATGCTATGCACGTATTTCAAACCCAATCGACATTTCAATACTTTTCTGTTATCTTTTCTCATGTCTTCTACCAGCAGCAAAAAGCCTTTCATTTGGTTTTCCAGCTTCACAGGAACATCCAATTTGTTTGTCTGGTTTCACACAGCCCATTAGGTTGATTAGTCCCTTAGGTCTCTTAGCTATCTACCTGCCCCTGCTCTCATCAATAACATCTTTCTCTTTATTGGCCCCTCCCGAGGGTCGAGGAAGGGTTAATGGAAGAGGATAATTGATACCCACCACCTCACAGTGCACTCCATCTCTTGCTCTCTTGATGTGGTGGATGTGTCAGCTCCCAGGGCAGCACTGCAGCATGTCTCCAGCTCTGTCTCCAGCTTCCTGCCCTCCTCGCATCTTGGCAAGGGAGTCCTGGGACATCTGACATTGACTGCCAGGATACAGGGTCTCACCCTGTGGAGCCAGAGGAGTCCTCTCATCTTGTCGCATGGGGGCTATTTCTGCCTTAGAATATTCTCAGTGTTATTTCTTTCCCCCATTATATTGACATTAACTTGATATCTTTGTTGATCAGGGGACAAGGATGTGAAACTGGTCTTATTCAAGCCAATACCTCCCTTCTAAGTCTATGAGTATTTCTTTCATTAGTGCTGCAGGAAAGAAACAGAAGAAGGGGAAGTGAGCTTCATCTATTGCTCTGACAAGTGCACAAAGTGGACACTTTCATTAAAAAAAAAAATAGATACAAGAACATCAATATCAAAGCATGCATATAATTGCAAAAATGTTAGTATTATTTACAGTGTGAAATTCATCAAAATGTCTCATTTAATAAACATGAATAACTGGGTAGGTGTTTGAGCAAATTTTCACAGAAACTCCACAGCTGTACATGCTAGAAGATTTGGTCTGCTTGTGCATATCTTTCTCTTTTTCTAATTTTTAATTTTAGCATAATTCCTTTTCGGACAAAGGGTCTATCTTCATTCCAGGGTCAGGCATGCACTACCATCTTGAAACATACTTGCTACCAAAATGAGTATCTGAAATCGGAGTTTCAAATCAAAAATAATAATCTGGTCAGATACTGTAAGCAGCAAGTTTATTTTAGGGCCAGATTACCGAATTGCAAGTACAGGATTTTTGCTACATTTTTCAGGCCGCTAAGTGATTGTGTTATGTGGAAAGAAACCTTGCAGACCTACAGTAGAGAATTCCTGATATTTGGAGTTGGGCTAACCAAAATCTAGTTAAAACAAATATGATGTTTCAAATACAAATTTTAAATTCTTCATTACACTGGGTGACCTTGAAAACTGGGGGGAAAAAAAACCCTAATTCCACTATTGTAGAGTTGCAAAGTGTGAAAAATTATAGTTTGTAAGGAAAGAGAAGGCATTTTCCAGACCTTAAAAAAATGACACTGAGGATCAAACATGCAGCCTTTTTAACCCATGTTGAGTAAAGTTCCTTGATGTTCTTTTTTTTTCACTGCCGAATTAAAACTTAGGTTTGACAAGGCAGCTTAAGACATCTGCAGCTGGCAGGGTCTAAGTGTTTGTCTTTAGTGACTGTCTTAGAAATCTGGGTGGTGTTTTAGCATCATTTCCATCATGCATACTAAAACAGAGCCAGAAAAATACATATAATCTCCAGTCTCTTCTTCTCCAGAATATATTCCCACAAATCCTATGCTGCCAATAGATTGAACTGGCAGAAAGAATTTCAGTCCATACAAATACAAATGGGTTTCCCGGTAACTAATTTTGATTCTTTATTTTAAAAATTTAAATTAAACTATTTTAAAATAATGCATTTTATTTTTGAAGGATTTTAGAAGTGCTTGAAGTCTTGAAAATGAGACAAAAGCTTCTTTTCAGGTTGATCATGTATTTTCTGGTTTGATAAGGCAACTCAGGATTTTCTTCTCTTTATGACTCTATCTGTAGTGCCATTGTTTGGATTTATAGATTTTCTAGTTTTAGATGAGAAAATAAGCCATCTCATTTTAGTTACCGATGCTCTTATAATTAAGGACAAGTTCTATCTTATGGGATATTTCCCTAGAATTTATGGCTGATATGAGATATAAGCTTCTCCAGAATTCTGTGAAGTAGCTCAAAAATTGCAAATCTATCACAATTTTTAGTAGTGCTTTTTCCAAGTTCTTTCCCCCAAAAAGAAGAGGTATTAGCTAACATGATTTTTTTTCCCCTCATTTTACTTATTATGTAAAGGAATTTAATTTTCTGACTCAATGCTTTAAAGTTATATAATGGAAACTAAGTAAGATCATTATTTAAGAAGTCCCTCTCAAAGCAAGCAATGCAAGCCTAATGTCTGCAACTTTCTCCATTTATTCTACAGGTCAGCAGATAGTGGTCTTATATGGGAATAAAAATAAGTACAAAGATTTTCTGCAGCAAATGGACTTACAACTGGCTATATCTGCATGCCCTGTTTGCTTTTTAAGGATAGTTAAAAACTTTTGCTAAAATCCAAGGGAGATATAATACACTAAAGCTTTCGTTCTTGTGTTTGCATTGCTTATTGTATTAATTTATATTTCTTAAAATTCTGCTAAAACAGGCCTCACTGCTCCTAAAAAAAAAAAAAGATATAGGAACAATAAATGCAAGATAGTATTGACTAAATAAGAAACAGGTCAATATTGATCAATGAAGGATATACAAGTCAGTTTGATACCCATTTTCAAACCAGGAGAAGTAGTTTATGTTGTGTGACATGGAGACGTAAAAATTCAGATGAAATACAAGTGCATTACTTTAATTATGCAAAAACCAATTAATCTGTGCTCCATTCTTTGTCATAACTGAGAATGGGACTTCAACAAATAAAGAAGTATATGGCTAATGAAAACGTCAACAAAATAAACACTGTAAAACAGTGCAGTTTCTCTTCTAGACTAACACAAAGTGAGAGTGATAAAGATTGACACTGTATTATGTGTAAAAAAGGACTACTATGGTCTTTCCACAGAGGTCAAAATGTAGTTCTATTAAATTCACAGGGGTTCTGCAAGATATATGATCTAGTACTAGTGTATGGCACAATAATTTTTTACAATTTATTTCAATTAGTCAAATTGATGTTTATCAAACAAGTTATTTACATATTTAACTATGTCTAAGAAAGTGAATGGCAATTATTACACATAAATTCCAATAAAATATGGTATGCAGCATGATCCAATAAATTAATATTATATAATACAGCAGGTAATATCAACACTTATATCAGCTGTTAATTTCTGATTTTCAGCAGGTTATAACAAAAAGTAGAAAGGAAGGCGATAGTTATTTCCATGTGTTTTGAAATCTTGCTATTTTAGTACACTGTTTTGCTTTAAAACTGTAGTTTTACTAATTCCTAGTGCAAAATGATGAAGACACACAACATATGTCTCTTCTTCTTTATCAGTACTAACGGGTCAACAAAGCACATGCAGCACATGTTTGGGCCAATAACCTACTCGGGAAAATTCCATTTTTGTGGCTGTTACTGTGCATCTGCATGTGTGTGGCTGCAATGTATACATCTGTATGCATACTTCTGATAGAGAAAAATAGTCTCAAGTATCTTTAGAGTCCCTTGGGCTCTCAAATGACCAAAGTGTGACTGCTTCCTAATCTTAGGTTTTCAGGACAGTATTACTGTTACTGTTACTGTTGCTGTTACTGTTACTGTTACTGTTAATTATTACTATTACTATTACTATTACTATTACCCCCAAAAAGTTGAGAAGCTGTCAATGTGGTGGGAGAAGAAAACATAAACCTTCAGAGACACTATTTGAATGTAACACTTAAATTTATCTGAATATTCTTTTTGTAAATGAAATATTTCAACTCTGTCTAAAAGATACTATTTCATGGGGAAAAAATCTTTTCAGTTAGGGAAAGAAGGAACATATCAGAATAGATTTGTACCATTGTAATGAATCCTTTCAAGAAAGATGCCTCCACTACTTGTTAAAAATCCTAGCAGAACCAAACCTGCCTGTCGTGTGGCCCCAAGAAGAGCCTGAAACAATTTGCACAACTACGTTAAATACATCACCCTTCAAAATTTCATCTAAGAGGTAATTCCTGCTTTTACCAATCTCTGTTGTACAGCTCTAATTTTGGAGATGTACAATCTAGTCAATGTTGTTTTGAACAGGCTAAAACGTAACTTATTCCATGATTATAGCATATTTACCCCCTTACAGAGTGAGACATTAAAAGAGGTAGCATCTTCAGCAGCAAGATTTCTTATTTACTACTCTAGTGACTTTGCAGATTTTGACAAAATTCATACCCAGGTTGAGTCTTTACCATGACTTGAACTAATCTTATAAGACACTGTAAAGCCAGACAGATCTTTGTTATCATTAATTAAAACAAATATCAATTTACAAGCTACCCTTGTTTGCCGCACAAGATTCTGTCTATAATCATTTTCTAAACAGCTCTGCATTGCTTATTGACTGTTCAGCATCTTTAGCTAATCTCCCAGTTCAGGATGCAAAGACAGATTGTTTCACCTCTAGACTTGAAGTGCATCATCATGAGGGACCTTCCTGACTGATTAACTGAAAGGTGTGGTTTTTTCAATCTGACTCCGAAAAGAACCAAAAATACATGCCCATTATGTGCGAGGTTATTCATTGACTCCAGTGGAAACACTAAAGAGATTGATTTAGGCAGATATTCCACTATACAATGGGATATAAAAAAAAGCTGCTACAGTGTTCAGTGAAGCCAGTTAAATCCTTATTAACATCAGAGTTACTCTTAAATGGTTATCAAACGCAGATATGAGCAGAAGCTTATATTTTTTACGAACACTTATAATTACTGCAAGTCTCCTTGTACAGATTTTAAAAATATTCACTGCAAATAGATACATCTTCTCCCCGTAAGCTATATCTTTCCTGTTCTGCTAAAATCTCAAAAATTAACTTATTTGCAGAATAAGTAGTAATAAAATATAGCATTGACTTTGTTCCTTTCCTTTTTCATACAAAAATATTCAATTTTTTTTTTTTAAAAAAAAGGATTCCTTTTTCTCTGAAACTATTATGAATGTAAAGCTAAGGAAATGAAAATATTTTGCATGTTTTCAAAGAGACTGAAAGGGTAGTGACTTTGATAGCTATGTGCTATCACAGAATATTGTGCAAAATTGAAAAAGAAAGGTTTTCGGTGTTATACATTAGTTGCCATGTGTTCTCACATGAATAGGATTGCCTATTTTTTGACACCTGATTAAGATCAGATGGAAGAAAGGCTACAGATCCTGTGCTCCGCAAGAACCCATATACCTGACCTTATCCAAAAGCCTGGACATCGCTCTGGCAGAATATGACAGAACATCACATCAGGATTTTTAGTTAAGAGGTAATGGAGCTCTACAACCCTTACATGAGATTGTTCATCTCAAATTATCAAGTAAATTGCAGAAACTTCCCCTTTCCCGAAAAAGCTTCTAAGTTACAGGGCGGTATCACAAACTCTTCAAATGAGTTTCAGCTATTGGGAATTATGGAGTGGAAAATATGAGCTTTCTGAAAGTATACTATTCATTAAAAAAGAAATTTAGCAAAAAGTAATTCCAAAAGACTGCATTATTAGCAATTCTCGAGGTATTTGAGTTCAGAAAGCAGTCACTTTCACATAGGCTTCTCTGATTTTCTTGTCGCACCCCCTAATCACTACTTATTTTTGATAGCTCTGAAACATTGTGCTCTGCAGAGCCAAGAAGAGGCTGCTCAGGCTTCCTTCCACCATGCTTCCCATAGTGATGTGAACCACGGTGGGACACAATCACATCCTTTATATTTAGTATTTCCCATTACTCTAACATGGAGTAGCCTCTGATGTGTTGTATAGTGTCTAGGGAAGCAGGAGATGTGGTTTTGAACCTTTCACAGAGAAAAGGAAACAGGACTCATCTGACCCAGGTGGTGATGAGAGTGCTCTAACCTTTCAGCTGCTGTCCAGAAAGATGCTGATGTTTTTGCTGGCCCTGGGAAAAGGGTAGGATCTTCCTCTCAGTTCTAAAATAAAAGAACATTTAAGGAAAGTTTCCCGCTTGCCCATCTCAAATAGAAAGAATAATTCAAACTTTGGAGACAGCTGGGATTTAAGATGCT
Organism: Ardeotis arabs; assembly: GCA_011801015.1. Lineage (NCBI taxonomy): Eukaryota > Metazoa > Chordata > Aves > Otidiformes > Otididae > Ardeotis > Ardeotis arabs. The sequence continues at coordinate 54,923 of JAAGAY010136070.1, forward strand.
GTAATCTCTCTATAGTTGTTTTTTTTTTTTTTTTACAAGTTGTCTAGGGCAGTTCTATTTTGCAGTCTGTTTCTTACAATATCTATTTTGAAGTGACTAACTCCACTATATATTGTGGAGGCAATACTTCTGAATGCTCATCCTGAAATTCCACCAAGGACCTGATTATTGATCAGTTTGTTCAGCATCATAAGCTGTGATATGAGCAGGAAGCTAAGGCAGCACTCCCAGATCCCATGGTAGTGTCTTTATCTAGCTTATATGCAGCAAAAATTTTATTCACTCCAATCACAGACAGCATAATGAAAAATAACAAGAAATATGAACTGGCACGCATGTGTGGAAAGATGAGTGATTCTCCCTTGACTTCCATGGAGTACGAGCATGGGTAAAGGAGCAAAACTGTTAAGATATATTTCATGACGTTCATTCACCTAGGAATATCGTTGTGAATGGCCTTGCTTCAGTTTTTCCTCTTGTTTTGGAATTAATTACACAGGGGAGCGTGAGCAAGTGAGCAGATCCATCTGGCTGCCGTGTGCTTTCCCTGTCAAAGCGGTAGCTCGGCAGAGTTGGCATGATTCATCAACACCGTTAGCACATTCTTTCATCTCCCTACATCTCTATTAAACATAGAGAAGGGAGGTGATAACTTGAACCATTGTGCGCAGGTGAACATTGAGATCTCATGTCTTACGAATACATCTCGTGTATATAGCTTCATCTATGCCACGACCTCATGCATAAATTTTGTTCCATCCTGTTGAAGAGAAAGAAGACAAACCTTCTATTACTGGTTTGTACTGCATAACCTCGTTCTCTCTTGAGGTGACTTTTTTCTTCACACTGTGAAAAAGAATGTAACCACATAATCTTCCAGAATGGCACAGCAAAAAGACTATATTTAACCATAATACAATGAAACTTCCATTTACCACAAAGTTCTGACTACATATTTTTTCCATGGTACACAGTGGGTTAGATTTGTTCAGTGACACAGATGACTGAGACGGCCTGGACACTGATTTCTTACCTGAAAATTGGGTCTTGCGACTCTAAAAATTTAGTCATGTCTTTGAGAATTGATTAATGTTGAAGAATGTTGCCTGATATTCTGCACACCCCTCCCTTCCAAATCAGGTGGACTATCTCCTCTACAGTTTTTTTCCTCTGCTTTGCAAGGCATGTTTTCCTTACAGATGCTTTTGAAGAGTTGGAACTTTAAAACTTAATTGCAATACCTTTATTTTTTTTATGACTATGATTCTTTCTGCCTCCCTGTTTCAGTGCAGATATATAAAATCATTATTTTGGCTCTCAGATAGTGCAGTAACAGGAGCTATGTAGGTAATTAGAATAGGTGTTTCTTTTTTCCATGAGTATGTTGCCACTGGAATAAAGAACACTAAATTCAACTTAAATTCTGAGTTAAATTTTGCTGTGTAAAAGACGGCCACTTTTGCATATACACTTCCAGGTGATAGAATAACATAGAAAGCCGTGTATCACGATACGTTGTGATTACTAAAGCAGGTTTTAAGGTACTTGTTGATAGTAATCTCCAGATCTCTCATATAACCAGGCATAGTTAATTTCCCTTGATTACTGTCTGCAGAAGCACAGCTTTGCTTCAGTCTTTATTCCAATAGTGAAATATGCATTTTGAGTCACACAGTTCTTGTAAGTTTGGAAGCCAGTGCCCTTTTCCAAAATGCCACGTATACCACAGCCTTGTATCTCAACTGAAAGCTAATTTTACTGTCTGGTAAATAAAAGCAGAATCAATAGAGAAAGGTATTTCAGATGATTACTTTAAAATCTGTGTATGACTCAAACAAAAATAGTTATAAATAAACAAATGCAATGATATGCATGTAGATAAAAGGATTGTGCCCATACTCATATAAAGAGAAACAGTATCATAAAAACAGTGGCTCTGAAAGGATTCAGAGCATGGCAAGCAACATAAAAAGGTCCTTCCATTTTTCTGCTGGTAGAAGTTGGTATCACATGTAATTGATAAAAAGTAACAGAGAGGTAATTTTATCTCTATTCATGGCAAAACTGATAGTGGATACTCTGTACATTCTGATGTGTGTGAATCTTGGTTTTTTTTTTTAAAAAATAAATAGCTGAAATGAGAACCCTTCACAAATATTATTGAAAGTAGTGCAGCTAGTCCTGTCAAACTGTCCCGCCTAAAGCAGCCCAACACTTTCACTTCCTTCCCTCTTTGTCTTGCAGTACTTTCACCTCTGCAACTTTTCTAAGACAGGAATTTTAAAACAGACATGATAGTTTGATTACAAATATTACTACATATTTTCATTAAAAGCAAGGGTTTTTTCTGGTTTTGAATATCTGATCCTTGTCCTAAGTCTCTCAGTTTGGACCTTAAATCCTCACCAATGCAAGGAATATTGATTTCTGAGTCCATGGTAATTTGTTGATAGTCTTCATTGGCCCAAAAGATAACCTGTGAAGTTTTTTGTAAATATTATTATAGATGTGGATGTTCTAGTATTTGTGCTCACAGATTTTGTAAGATGGCTGTTAGTCTTCCCAGTGTTCAAAGAAACTCTATGAAGGATTGTTAAGGAGGGCATGTATGCATGAAAGTGCATGAAAAAAGACATGGCACTTCTGTTCTTTTGGGACAAGCTACTTGTAGGTTCAGTAGTTTATAAAACAGACAGGAAAATGGACAAGAAGCTTTGCTTTTATGAAATTTATAAAGGAACCATAGAAACAGAAAAAAAAAATGTATTAATAATAGTGGGAAAAGAAAGAAGATGTCTTCATTCTGTTTTGATGGTATTTTACATAATAAACCTTAATGAGGTCCTTTCTGCATAGTATCTACATACATTACACAACCATCATTCCATATTCTCAATCAGAATATCACATTTTACTAATTTTTTAAAATTATTAATATCATTACACTGTGCATAGACTAGATGTCAACCAGTGCTCACTGTGAAAAATAAAACAATTCAGTATTAGCTAGAGGAACATGGAAAAATCCCATACATTTAGATTTTTGTAGTCCTGCAAATCGAACGTGTATTTCAAAATTTGTTTAAGAAAAAAATTGCATGAATCAGAGAGATCTTTTGTGGCATATGAAATATCAGTGTTTCTAATAGAAATGCTGACAGACTATAACACATAATGGGTCTACTGGGCGATTTTCTAATATAACTAATGCATAAATGCTGAGTTTCCTGGTGTAATCAAAAATTCATTTCATTTCACATTTGCTGACATTTAAAATACATAGACACAACAATTGATTTCTTTTGGGCTTCTAAGCAACTTTAAATAAAACTAGTGAAAATTGATCCTTTCTTGTTTCCTGGCACGTCAATACAAATTCAGTTATTGAGCCAAACTCTTGAAAATGAACAGATACTTGGAGGAAATTTAAAATAAATGTTTACCTCTAGAAGTTCTAAGGCACCTTAGAACAGTGGTGTTAAAAGAATAAACAATAACACTTGCTTCTGTAGTTTCAAATGCATTTAGCTTAATATAAAATATCCAAATTTAAATAGTCTTATTGTCTGTTTCTTCAAGCATTTACTTTTGATTTTCAGAATATTTGATAACACTCTCTATTGTGTATGTCTAAATTATGTTGCATCTAAGAAAAAAAATAATTTGCATTAGAAAAAAACAGAAGATATCTCTATTGGTATAAATAAGTATTAGATACGGTTTTACTTCATAGATTTTATAAATACTGTGTGTTACTACAGGAAACTTTGTAACAACAAACAGCTAGGGTTTAATCTATTTTTACTGACTTTCTAGAAAATAATGTTTAAAGGTTTTCAATTTCATTGGGCCAAACCTAAGAGCTTTAGAAATTATCTTTCAACCATCAGGACAGCACATTAGAGAAGACAAATTCTCCTGGTGTGTCACTCATTTGCAGAGGCAGTAGAACTTGTTTCACATCATTCTGGCTTTGAACCCGTTCTCCTTTTAATCCAAGGAGAGATTTATATTTATTTTCAATGGAAAGAAAATAAATAAAACCATTGTATGATGCAATCAAAATTCAGTAAGACAACGGGACTTTTAATAATCTATATGGTCTAACACTTTCCAAAATTGCCCTGTGTCCTCTGAATACTCTGAATTTTGTCAAACATTAACTAAATGCAAAAAGTACACCTGTAGAATGTTACTAAATTACTATATACACAGATGGAAGTAATACTTCAGACAGAAAAGGAAGATGTAATTGTAAATAATCTTTGCCTAAATTGTAGGTGTTCCCCACACATAGATTTGTGTTTAGCATATTACAATTACTGCATTTACTTAACACAATGCTCACAGCTAAAGAACTAGAATTCCATTTGCAAGAAGATTTTGTTATTTTCCTGCTTGATTTCAGTCCATTTCACTTGGAATCAAATCTTTTCAAAATTCTTGAGAACAAGCGGCCTAAATTTTCAGCAGTCCAAAGTGGAGGTTTTTGGTAGCTTGGTTTGCCTCATAGTAAATCATAGAATCACAGAATGGTTTGGGTTGGAAGAGACCTTCAAAGGTCATCCAGTCCAACCCCCCTGCAATCAGCAGGGACATCTCCAATCAGATCAGGTTGCTCAGAGCCCCATCCAACCTGGCCTTGAATGTTTCCAGGGATGGGGCATCCACCACCTCTCTGGGCAACCTCTTCCAGTGCTCTACCACTCTCAGTCTTTCAGTGTATTAAATGTCTAATGATGTGGGTGAGTGTAAAGAAGACAGAGTCGATCGTATCAAGGACATGAGGCAATGGGCACAAATTGAAATATAAGAAATTCTACTTAAACACAAATTTACTGAATACTTCCAATACTGAAGCTGATTGCTTGTAGAGTTTGAGGATATTCTTGAAATATCCTTGAGATATCAGACTCTGACTGGATGTGGTCATGAACAACATGCTCTAGCTGACCCTTCTTTAGCAGGTGAGATCGACTAAACACCTGCAGATGTCCCTTCTAACCTCAGCAATTCTATGATTCTAAGAATGATACATTGACTCCTGCTAATTGAGTTGTGCAATTTTTTCTAGCAAGGAAGATACCTAATCTTGTTTTAAAGACTATAAGATCTCACTTCACCCTTTGAAAGTTCTTATTTAATTAGTCTTGCTCTTGTCAATAAAAAATATACTTTATTCCCAACCTACATTTCTGTAAATTTAACTTCTAAGTACTAGCCACAACACTAACAGGTGCCCCAATCGCCAATGGATTTTGAATTCTCAGAGTCAAAGGCTGTCCATTTAAAGGTAATTTCTGTTCTATCTTAACTCCACTCTATCACATTACATGAAATGCTTTAATTCCCAGAATGGTAAGAAATATATCAGTAAAATATAGGAAGTTAAAGCTTTTCCAGGCCTTAGGTTCCTCATGCAAATCACAACCATTAATAAAATATTTATATTTACTCTAAAATGGAGAGGCATATAGATGATAGCCTTGCATCCAAAAAAACTGGCAGACTATATTTTTAGTTTATTTTCTACACATAGATATTACACAGTGTTTTTGAGAATGCTAACTCACTTTTTCCAAAGGTACATCTTTAATTTTCTCTTAAAGTTCATTATAAACTTAGACATTTAATTGTCCAAGTTCTATTACCATACAGAAGATACAAATTAAAGAATACCCTGTGTAGATCAGCACTCATTTTAACCCCTAGAGAGCTATATTAACCAAATGATCTGTCTTAATGGTGCTTATAAAATACCTTATTTTTTCAAATTACTGTAGAAATATTAATCAACCAGTAGAGGACTAATTTAGAAAGCAACTCAAGGTGGATCTTTCTTTAAGAAAAAGAACTCTTGAATTCCACAGACAACACTTAAAAAAATCTGGAAAGAATTAGAAAATATTTTTATAATGTCAATGAAAGACTATAAAATGGGAAAAAAAAAGCTATATTTCCTACTGATGTAAATTCTTGTTACTATATCTCAGTTCAGAAAAACTTCAGTGTGGTACAGTTTCAGAAGAGCTATACTTACAAACACAACAGCTGAAAAACTGGGTCTGCTTACTACATTTTCTATTTATTATTTTTCTCAGTCTCACATGACTTGTTATTAAATATTACTGTTTTGCTTTGGCACTTAGCTGTGATAAGATGAAAGTAATACAGATAAGAAATTCATTTATTAAGGATGAAAGATTCTCCTAATTGGAAAGGAATAGTCCAAAGAACAATGTTTCATTTACATAGGTTTAATACCTGCCTGGCTTGATAAGGTAAAAAAGACTTAAAAAAAATCTAAAAGCTGCCAAAGTGTAGGCTTCACAAAGGATATGGTTGAATTCAGCTGAAGTCTATGAGATTCTATTTTTAATTTCAAGAAAAATACAATTATCCTTTAGCAAATCAGATGTAATTGGCTGTAATCCAGTCAAATGTTAAGTGTTACTATGGTATAAAATGTATTTCTCATCAGTCCTTTTGCCTGCAGACCTTTCACTGTGCTCTTAAAATATGCTGTTACAGCTATAGCCAAATGGAATAGGTCAAAAAAAAAAAATAAATAGGTCTTCTTTTGGGTCAATTACTTCTTGTTCTTTGACCCAAAAATTGTCCAAAGAACTGTAAACCAGTGCAGATCAGAAGTTAAATTCTATAAGCTATAGAATTGGGATGGGATTGAAAGTGTATATCAAGGTTAGAAATTAGAATGATTGCACGTGTTCATGCTTGTGTGTGAAAGGAGAAGAAAACCAAGAGTAAGAAAGTAGGAAGCTGAGGAAGAAACTGTTAGCATACCTGGGAGGAATCCAAGAAGTATAAGCTACGTTTTCATGTCAAAACAGTCAGCAACAATACCAGCTTAAAGAATTGGCTCTTCTTTCTTACTATGACTATTTCTTCATATTTCCCTGCTGTACCCCCACCATAGGTGTAATAGAGGAGAGGAAGGGAAGAAGAGAAGCATTAATTGATTCAAAAAACTCTGATTTTTTATGCTTTATGAAATAAAAAAAAATGTTTCATTTTTCCAAATGACTGACTGAAAAGGAATATTTTTTTTCTTAAACTGTCTCCTGTTGATTTTTTTTTTAATGTGTTTCAGTCAATTTAACTTCACGCAGCCTATTGCAGTGTGGAGAATACTTGTGGAACAGAGATTCAGTAATATAGTCATTTAATTTTCCACCAATATGGAATTGTCTGATACTCTTAGCTTTTAAATAGCTTTATATGTGAAAAGATTAAGTTATTGATGGTTCAGCTACATATTTTTAAAGTTTAGCTCTAAGTTTCATTTCAAGCCTGCTTTCTTGGCTAGAAATAAATTATAAGTTTAAAATGTGAAATGGTTAAGAATGCAATTATTTTCAAAATCTTTTATCTAATAAGTTAAGAATTCATAGTATTCTAATTGCTTCTTCTGATTTAGGAATGTAAGGAACAAAGGAATTAAGCTACAAGATTTAAACACAAATTTTTAAGAATACTAACCAAGCTTTTCTAAAACAAAATAAGAAAACTCAAGACACAGATCTCCATGCACAAGTAGCTGATTTTTAGATCATTATTATTAGCTGGTAAGTACACTTTAAAATATAGAAATTTGTTTGCAGATATCTCTGGCAGAACGTACAAAATCTTCAGATCACTGGTGAAAATGAGAGTGGGAGAGGAAAAAGATAAATTAATAACTTCAGCAGTGAACAAGAGCATCCTATTCCATGAACAAAGAACACAAAAAAATTAGTTTCACTTATGTTTTTGATCAAGGTGAATGACTAGGCAAGAATGTGTTTTGTAGTGTACATATAAGATACACAGGTAATACAACTACTGCATCTGGAAAAGCTTTCCATACAAGTTATAAAACGTGGCATTACAAGCTGACATTCATTTTTAGAACATAGTTCTCAATATGCTACAGTTTTGACACATAATAAAATTCCTGATTTTATTCACTGGAGTCATTCTGAAGACCCGTGAAAGTGATGAAATGAACCTGTGTTCATCAACACAGAATGCAGACTACAGCTGCAGAAACCAACTCTCAATAGATTGCAGGATGCAGAATTGATTGCTAGTGTTATGATTTATCCCAATGTTAATGGAAAAAGCCTTCTAGAGTGGACTGAAGGGACTTTTTTTCACATAAATCCAGACTTAGAACTTAGCAAATAATTGAAATTTTTTTTCAAAAAACAATTTTCCTCTTGGCCCAATGCTTCACTCAATTACACAATTTGAGGCAATTTTTTTTCAAATGGGTTATAGTTGTAAACAGATTAACTTTCTTTCAGAGATGAAAAGTTATACTGTGTAATGATCTGAGAACTGCAGTAATACGGATGAAGAAGAAGAAATTAGTGTTTTCACAGGTTAACCTCAATCACAAAGAGGTTGAGCCCCCAAACTACCTACAGCCTGTGACAGCAGGGTGTATGGGGTGCCAGCTGGCATGTGGGACCTGACTCAGCATGGCCAGTGGCTCAGCAGGGCAGGGCTGTGGCATCTCATGGTGTCGCTGGGGCAGGGGCTGGTTGTCCCAGGCTGGGATGAAACAGGGTTCTGAGCCATGGGCAGGGTATGGGGAGGCCCTGGAGATGCTGGGCCCTAGGACCTTACATGTGGAGGGAGATAAGTCATTGCAAACGGGAATTCAAAACACCTAAATTTAGAGCTACTGCTCTAAATTACCAGCCAGGAAACCGATGCCTCTCTTTGCACTGCACAAGAGCTTAAAGCGGACTCACTCACAGTGTCTAACATTAACCAAGTATAAAATATTGAAGTCTATAAAGTAGTCCAATGTGACAAACAGCATTAGAGACCAAACAAAAAATGGCAGGAAGACAAGTGAACATGACACTCAAATGAGACTAAAAAGGCTTCATTCTGCTTCTAAATGACAGGCAAATATTTCAGTATAAAGCACAGGATGAGAGGAAAAAATATTTATCCCAGATTCACTTCTGAAGTACCAGTTAATAAGTGCTGGTGGTAGTACAGTGACAGTAATTTGCGGGACTCGGTTGTAGACATCTTCTTTCCAGAGATGCTGGTGGGCGAGGCATTGCAGGACTGGGAGAAGAGAGTTCCCAAAGCAGGTTTTTGGTGGGCTTGGAAAACATGAGTGTCTGCTATTTTGGCCACATGGCATTTTGCTTTCTGGCAAGCACCTGACAAGCAAAAGCAAGTGCTTTGCAAGTGCAGTGCCTTGTTCAGTCCTGGTTCACTCCTTCATCAGCAACTTCTTTGCCACTGTCCTCACCCTGGGACCGGAGTGCAGCTTTGTGCAGAGACCCCTGGGCATGCAGATGGTGTTCAGCGGGGTAGGGTGGGATGGAGGTGATGTTGTAGAGGAGTCTGAGCTTCAGCATGGAAGGCCAAGTGGACATTCCCTGTTTGGTGCAATTGGGCTGATGTCGAAGTCACCTCGAGGTGGCATTTTGAAAGTGACCCAGAGCCTGAAGACCTGGATTGCTACTAGTGCTGCAAACCCTTTGTCTGCTTCAGAGTGTGCTTCAAACTCTAGAGCTTATCTTGGCTCAAAATCAATGAATTAAATTGTCTTTTCACAGCCTTCAATAACATAGTAATGTTATCCTTAGATTATGACTGTATGTAAGAAAACTTTTAAATTGAAAAAAAAATCTCCTTCACATCTTTGCCTAAACAAGAAGAAAAAAAAATAAAGTGTTTGTTGGTTTTTAACTTTTTCATTTTTAACTTAGGTTGTATTTACCTGTAGGGTCTTGAAACTGGAATCAGAGAAAGAGGCATACGTGAAAGGTGTTCTCTTTAGGAATGGTACAGACCAAGGTGGGGAGGGGAGGGTAAGGGCAACGATAAGGAACCCAAGGGTTGTGCAGCAATTTTAAGACATAGGCATGCTGGATAAAATCAAATTTATTACTACAATAAATTAAAGCCACATCTCTAAGATCAGCTCTGTGGAATATTCATACTTCCTTGGTGCAATGTCCTGGTCTGGAGCCAGTTCACTGTAAGTGGCATTAATGAAGAACTTGTGTGAAGGCTACTTTAACTCCTGACCATACAGATGAACCAATTACAAAATGACACTAATGGACTGCCAAAATTAGGAGCTTTTTTCTTTTCAGTTATTTCATTTACACTCAGTGATAGATATATCCAGAAGCCTATCTTTGCAAAAATTTAACAGCAAAACAGTGAAACAGTATGTCATTCCTCAACTTCAAAAGCTGAAGGACCATACAGCAGTATTGCACGTTTCTTCCGGGCTGGGGGTTGATTTGGAGTAGGTGGCTGAGTGATTTGGAACCTAGTAGTCTCTCGAATTAGTGATGTGGGTAAAGCAAAGAGATACACTGTGTACATAACAATTAGGATACCACTAAGCTGTTTACGGCAACACATGCACAAATTAATGGCTGAAAACTGCGATTGTTTGGAAAGAATTTACACTGAAACCCAAACCGAGAGATGCTGAACTGGTTAGTGTCAACAGACTGGCTAATGCTGGGGTTTTTTTTTCTGGAGTTTTTATTTTGTCTGCATATTCAGGGTGTACCTGGTTTCCTAGAACTGGTCTGTCTGCACTGGGTGTTGGTCGTCGGGTGTGTTATCAGAAGAGATCTAAAAGGTAGATATCCTTTCCAGGAACAGGGAGGGGAAGAAGGTTACTGCTTTCTCTTTCTGGGAAGAATAATGATTTCAGCTATAGTGCAGCTGTCTGAAATTATAGCATTGCCCCAGTAAAGGTAAAAATCTACCACCTATAAAATTTATTAGCAAAATTCTCTTTGATTTCTCTGGAACTAGAAGACAAGAAGCATATAGCAATGTCTGAAGACTCACTTGCCATGCTTCTTTTAAATTAGAAGTCTTTTTTTCATTCTTCCTTTGTGCAAGAGCAGGCTGCTTTCCTGGATTGAAGGAAACCTGCCTGTTCTGTTGGTTTACATTAGTATTATGCAGATTTTCATCCTGCTGCTGTTCTGTAAAGCTCAATGTCCTTCGGTTTCATCTGAGCAAGTGACTTGACACTAATGTGAAATTCCTGCTTTTTGCAGAAATGCAGCACCAGAACACCTGCTTATGAAAGGCCAGTGTCAGAAGCAGAGTTCAAGCAGATTCCTAACATTCATAAGTGTTCAGAGAGGGCAAAGCATTAGAAAATGAATGAGTTTATGAACTTTTAGAGGTCTCCAATGCCTAATTATTTCAAATGATGTTCCTCTCATAGATTAATACTGGAGGAAGTTAACCAAAGTTAATTAGCATGTACTTTGGCAGTCTGCTCAGTTTAATTATTTTGCTACATTCTGTTAGGTTAGAATATCCAGATAGTAATAATGACAAAAATGCCTTGTAAAAGTGCTTACTTGGCTGAGGAGCTCCGTACCACGAATGACTGTTGAGTGGTGTATTTTTTTATGTTACCTGAGCAGACTCTGTTACTAGAGCTCCAGCCAGACACCTAGCTGCCATGGGAAACTAGGGAGTCAAATGATATTGGGATATATGATCAGCAATTTTACTTGATTGGGACAGTTGAAAGAAATAAAAAAATCCTCACAATATTTCATGTGTGGTAGTCTTTTAAACTAAATGGAAGAAAAGAGTGATGTTTTAATGACACAGTACTCTATTTAGAAGTTCAGGAGATCCATTGGGCCAAGATCTTTCTCAGTTAGCATTTTTGCACCTCTCAGAAGTGTCACACTTTTGGGAAAAAGGAAGTGATTACATGTGGTATACTATGTGTACACAGGAGGCAGCTAACATGGTTAGAAAGGTATGACCAATGTAAATCCCAGCGGTGTGGTTTTTATGATATAAACTGAAATCCATCTTTTGGGTATGGCTTTTTCATGAAGGCGAGAATTCAGACCAATTGGTTTTTCTGCCAGCCTTAGAAAAAAAAGAGGTGCATTTTTCTTTCACCTCTAAATAGCCCACAGAGAATGGTTTTCAATAGTTGGCAATAAATTATGTATGAGCATCAGTTTAGTAGAAAAAACTTAAAATAAGGTAATGATGGTTCTCATCCATTTTCTTCTGGGTCATATTGTACAAGTTGTATTGAGCTGAGTTCCTGAATTCATTTTTACTGATGTAAATCAAAATCCTTGAGATGTTAGACACACATTCATAAGGTCAGAGAAGCACATCATGTACCTGAAGACTCCCCATGCAGACTGTTTCTATGGTACATCTCTCCTCAGGGCAGGCATTGTACTCGTGTACCAATTATGGATGCTCACTATCACCAGTACACTTCTATTTAGATCAAAACGACAGCAAGATTTTTTCAGAAGCCTGGTCAGCTGTAAACCTTACCTGGCTGGATAAAAACTGTCAAGGTTTGGGTCTCAGAGATTCAGTGTTGACAGTAAAGTGTCCTTACTTGACTGCTTTTATTTTTCCAGTGAGAAATGTGGAATTTTTTGTTGAAAAGATGTCTGAATCATGTATGTGAGACTTTTCTCAGTCTCTCCTGATATCCAAGCTGAAGTGACAATTTGTTTTCCTTGCTGGTCCCCAAAACAAAATAAATGAGGAGAGCTAGGCAATGTTCCTGCACATGTGACTTTGCATGGAAGACAGAAGGTAGAATGCCAAATGGTGCTAAGATAAAGATGTTCTGTGTTGTACAACAGTAATAATGCCGGAAGGAAGTTAAAACTTTTGCAGTTATGATGTTATAACCCTTCAGAGATGAGCATCCTACACATTTAGGGGATGACAAAATCAATGGATTTGGATCAGGGCACAGATGGTTGTGAAAAAATATTCCCTGCATGGATCTGCCTTTGTGAGATGGTTTATTACTATGATCTGCTGCCATGGAGTCTAATATCGCTTTCATGTTCAAAGATCCTCAAGGAAGGAAAGAAAGACCTATCAGAGAAGTGGTCTTATGACTGGCCAGTTGCATAGCTCAATGCAGAGGCAGGACATTACTCGAGTAATGTTAGCAACTGCACTTAGAAGAGCTGAGAGCAATAAAGACACAAAGTTGTTAGTACAACACATTCAAATGGAAAGCTTGCTCCATCCCATATTTGCTTTCTTCTGTTTGCTTTGCCGTGTGTCTCTTGCGGTCTGTCTCTGAGTGAAGGGTTCACTCAGCCCAGGGTAGGCTCACATAGGTTTTCTCTTGCTGGCAGCGGTCTAAGGACTTTTGTTGTTATCTCTGAAATGGTCAGACAAACAGTCAATATCTTGACCAGCTCTTCCTGTGAAAAAATGAGTACATATGTGATCACGAAAAGTGAGGAAAAACACTGAAAGTAAACCTGACATTTTCTATTTTATTGTGAAACTTTACAAAAACAAAGTGGGCACGGCTGTGTCTTTGGAGAGCAGGGCTTCAAATCTAAAATCAGCGCATTTGTGAGGTAAATATTTATTTGGGAAAGCTTTTCTCATGCTCTAAGAAATTTCTTCATTCAAATGTAAAATTATCCAAACTTTTTTCCATGAAAAAAAAATTCTTTCAAAGGCCTCTGTCAGCAAAAATAAGTCTCCTTTCTGCTCTATAGAGCTTCTTGACATTCCCCACCAACCCAGCTAAAAGGACTTCTTTTGGAACATTTCCCATTAACTAGCCTGGGGATAAGGGTTTTTTGTGTTTTGTTTTGGTTTGTTTTCCCCTGGAAATGCACCATTCAGCTTTCATTCTCACCCACAACACCCTCAGTATTTCATTATTTGAGTTGGTACCTCAAAAACCAGAACGCATTTTCCTTTTCTTCACATTCAGATCCCTTTTTCCATTTGGCATCCACTGCAATCTTATTTTCCTTGTTCTCCATTAACAAAACACATTAGGAAAACCTCTAGATACTTCTAGAGAACACTATCAATTTACAAACTTAATGGGGAAAAAAATGTTTCCTTCTGAGGAAATAATCTCCTCTGAGGTGTCAGACTGGTTTGGCACTGGGCTGAGTAGCAACCTTGCTCTACTCTAATGACTACATTCTAAAAAACCTCACTGATTAAAACCTGATTCCTCCTAATTTTGATTTGGGACTGCCACACATCTCTTAGTCAGTTTTTGCAAGGGAGCCATTGAAAACCTACATAAATACCCTTGTAAGCGAAAAAAGAACATACTTGTAAATTTCCTTTGGGTCAAAAAGATTAATTTGTTCTATTAATTAGCATTCAGGCCACTGAGATTTAAATACAACTTGTAGAATGCTAAGCAAAATAGTCTACCAGGATCTAATATCTACTTTGTTCTACTTGATTAAACACAACACAAGTGCCACTGGACCTCTTGGAACTACATAATATACTTTTATACCCAGATGTCCCAGTTTCTCCTTAATTTGCATTTACTCAGACTTTTAAACTACAGTACATGCTATCAAATCTCCCATGCAGAGATAAAGTCTGAAAGAAATTAGCTCTCTTCAGCCTAGTGTGTTTTGTTTTTTTTTTTTTCCCCTCTCCCTCACTCCTGTTTATGGCCTAAACCTCAAATTAACTTTGGGAAGAACCGACAAGCTGTAGTGTGGTTTTATTTGTCTCAGAAATGAAGGGTCAGATTTTGTCATGCTTATTCACTCCAAGAGGTAGTTTAACTCCTCTGTAATAATAAGAGACTTCACAGGGAATAAGGTATTACTGAGAGCAAGTGTCGTATAATCTGGTACTTAAAATACAGTTCAAAAATAGTTACTTTCAAAAAGCATATCCAATGAATGTGGAGCAGTGCTAGGGTTTTGTATTTTTATTTTTTAGAATTGAGTAGTAGTGACTTTCTTTAACAGAAGATTGAAAGGGAAGAAAAATCATGTTTTAATTGAAAGACTTAATCAATATCAAACCAGTGTCCTTTTTCAAATGGAATGCTGGAATCATTGTTTAACTGAGTAAACTTACTTTTAGCCCAGAATCAATCATTTCTGAAAAGAGCTGAAGCTGTAGAAATGTCAAATATATTATTCACAAATGTTCTTCAAGACCATAAGCTTTCATTTAAGTAGCAGCCCAGAAGTTAATATTAATTGTACATTAAATGTAGTTGTGGCAAGTCATCAACAACCATGTTGCTAATAGGCAAGATGCAAAAGGCAGCACTAATTTGCCAAATCAAAAATAAGAATAAGCAGTGTATCCAGTTTTCTCCATCACTAAAAATGAGCTCCTGTGATTTTGTTCAAAGTGTGCCGTCAAATAAGGAGTCAGCGTATCTGTATGAGAAACACCTGAGAAGGGTATATTATTCCATTAACAGGAGAAAGGTCAACAAGTACCTAGACAAGAAATAACATCATTATTATCAAACACATATGTACGAAACCTTTTAGAAGACATTCATAAAAGAAGCATACTGCAAAAGTACAAGGCATTATCCCAATTAAATAGCTGAATTATTGAAGCCTTTTAGAAAATATTTTTTTTTGCCAAAAATAAGTGAGATAACCTTGTTAAGAACACTGATGAGCTTTGCAAGTAGAATATGAAATGTGACATGGGTTCTATGGTTCTTATTCATGATTTGAACTTTCAGCTACAAATTTTGTATTTCTTTCCTGATGAAAGGGAAGTATTCTTCTCTGTATAACAAAATGGAGAAACTGAATTGCAAATAAATTAAGGTTACAGTCGTACAAGACCTGAGCGATGCTGGATACAAGAGCACTCAAATATTCTGTTCGACCAGAATGATTTCTGAAGAACATACATCCCATAGTCACAAGCTCTTCTCCTTTGCCGTGCTGTAAGCATTTTCTTCTACTAAAAACATAGCATCAAAGGATCATTTTTCAAATAATATTGCATTCAACATGAAACAAAGTAATTTTAAACAATATATTCCCTGTTTTTAAACACAATTCAAAAGAAAACATATATGTTTGTGCATAGGGAAGGACTTCTGCAATTTAATTCATTCCGGAATGTAATGGAACTCTGGTGAAGCTCTAAAGTTGTGCAAAAAGCACTATTAATTACTTTCATGTTTAAAGGAAGTATGATCCCTCTATAAATTGGAAGTTTATTCTGTTTCTGTACCTCCTTGAACAGCCAACATATTGTTTATCATGGAGACAGAAAGACTAGTAATATGTCCTGGTTCTCAAAGGTTTTTTGATTAGAGTTATGCATGTCTCCAAAACCACACAGAAATTATTACTGAGTTCATCCCAAGAAAAAGACAGAAACGCAGAATGAGACAGAATAGAAGTGTATGGGAAGTGAAGAGTTTATTGGAGAAGCACTCTATTGGTTATAGTCTGTTCCTATGCTTCCTTTCATTATTTTCCTTTTTTTTCTTTGAAAAAAGTCAAGATTTCACCTTCAGATTCCTCATCTCTCATTAACTTATAATCAATCGGTAGTCGTCTTTGCCTAGTTTTTAATAGCGTGCAGCTTCTGCTTGTAAGATCAGGTAAATCCTTTTTTTTTTTTTTTTCCCCCTCATGTTTCCAGCTGTTCTACCTACATAGCAGAAATCTCTGCCCTACTTTATTTAGACTCCTAAATCCAACATCATCCTTTTTTTAACAGCATATGAATGGATTCCTGGGAATACACAAAACAGGCCAATGATATGGGGTGAGCCCCTGGGCAGGTAACTGAAATAACAAATTACAAAAGAGTGAACTGGTGAGAACATACTTGCTGACAGTAAGGACCAAAACATAACAAAATAAGTGTGTATATTTAGGAAGCTTTCTGAAATTATAAAAATATCTTGTATTTGGAGAGTGAAAGAAGTCTGTGTGCTTATAAATTCAAGGAACTTAGGAACTTGTAGGGTTAAGGCTGTATTCGTATGTTTTCATGGTAATATACATGAATATGCTATGCAGAAAACATCTTCATTAATTATGTTCATTAAAAATATATTTTTTATTTTTGGTTTGCTAGTCATTATCCATAGTTTTGGAAATTCTAACTTTAAATGTTACTGAAACTAAGATTAATTAAATATTGTTAAAGGGTCCAATAAAACTGAAAGATGAGTACCTCATCTAATGGAAATTGAACTTGTCAATGAAGGATGTAATCACTACTAAGCAATCTAGGTTTCCCATGTGTTAGAACATACAAAAAATTTCCCTTACTTAATTAACAATTCACTCATATCAGTCTGAGTAGGAAGTAATTTAGAGAAAATTGTAGTGTGTATATTACATGGTTCAATTTGAATCTTAAGTGAAAATGTCCTTGGAGATGTACTCAAAAAGGCTTAATTTTAATGTTTTACTATTTTCTAGAGCTGAAAGATAATCTGGACAAGATCTCAGCTGGTATAAACAGGTACAGCTCTATACTATCCAGCTTGTGATTCAATATTTGTCAAGATCTGAGAGAGTAATATATTGCCTTCCACAGATCAACGCTCAAAATATTTGTGTGATCACACACAAAAATCATATTATGTTTAGCAAAGAAACCAACATCCTTTCGGTCCTTGAGAGTCACAAACTTTGCACAAATATATTTGTTATAGGTAAGCTCTTCTTTCAAGAA
This sequence comes from Ardeotis arabs, assembly GCA_011801015.1. Taxonomy (NCBI): domain Eukaryota; kingdom Metazoa; phylum Chordata; class Aves; order Otidiformes; family Otididae; genus Ardeotis; species Ardeotis arabs. The sequence continues at coordinate 72,410 of JAAGAY010136070.1, forward strand.
GTACAAGAAAGTAAGTGGCCTTAAGGAACATTCCCATTTTTTCCAGCTGTATATATTTTGTGAATTTTCATTCCACCAACAGCAGCTTGATTAGTCTACTGATCTTTTCATTTCATTTGGTACAGCTAGCAAAAATGGGGAAACATTGTTTATTGATGTATTACTATAGTCGCGGCAGTGACAGCTTTAGTCATACTCTATACTGAAAAGTCATTAGCCAAATGGAAATCTGAGGCCAGAAAACATTTCTGATGTTCAACAAGATAGTTCAGTTATTTGAAAAACAGACTGTATTTTATCATGAAAGTGTCAAATTCTTTCCCAGAATAATTTATTTTCAATCAAAACTTTAAAGCTCTCTGCACTTGAAAAAAACCTAGAAGGTTTTAGGAATTAAAGTGGTGCTACTGAAGTGTTCTTATTGTTTCTCAATATTGAAATGGATTATGGTAGTACATCCTTTCTGTCCAGATCTCGAGACCTGCAGGCACCACACAAGTACAAATCTATGTTGTTTGGACATTGTCATATCCACGGGGTTCCACTTTCACATTCTTACATTGGTTTTATACATGCACAAGAGCAGATAATCAGACTGTAAAACTTTACAGCCTGCTGTAATGCCCCCAAAAATTAGTTGGAAAGACTGTCATTCATTTCATAAGGGTTTTTTTTTTAATTTGGTTTCAATATTGTTTCTTCATGTGTTAGTAAAGAACATCAGCAAAGTATAAACTTCCAAAGAAGTGTAACTAACAATCTGTTGCACCCACTACAATATTGTTAAGCTGCAAAAGACTAAAACTAATCTGAAAAAGAAATAGGCTCTTAACATGCTGTACTGGTACAATCAACACACAATATCTCTTCTGAGTAGTATTGTTACTAAATTAATTGTGTTATTCTATTTTCTGAACATCTGAAAAAGTCTCTTTACCTCTGTGATCCCTGCCAGTTCTGTCTTCCTTTTCAAAACTGGATGTTGAAATCTCGTAACTTTTAATGCCAAAATCCTGCCTTCCTTTCATTCCAGCATTTCAGTACAACTGATCTTGAATGCCATTGCTTGGCAATGGATTTTATTTAAATAAAAGAAAAACCTAAGAAATTTTATCAAAGCGGTTCTCAGAGACTCATCGACTTTTAGATCCAAATGTAAAACAGAAACAGTTTCTGAATATCATTCTCCTTTAAACTTTAATTACCCCCAAACCAATTTCTCCTTTTTCTTGTCCATATTTTCCTGTCAACTTTAACATCTTCACTAGAAGTAGTTTGCATGCTTTGCCTTTTTATCAAAAAATACACATATGACTTGTACATTTGTACTAAAGCAATCGCTGACCATGATTCCAACAATCAGACTAGTAGAACTCACATTTTGCATCAAGATTAATAAAAAACAGTGTAGAAGAAGTCTTTCCTTCTGCTTCAGACCAAATGTAGTGTTCAAAGTAAAAGCATCCATTGGCATTCCCACACCAGTAACCCAAGAATGCAGAAAATAGCATCTCTAAATTGGTCAAATTACTCATGCTTTTCTTTCCCAAGTTCCTGGGTATACTGCATTCCTCAAATATGTTTTCCTTAGCTAGATATATATCCTTTTTTACCTGTCAGAACCATTGTAGGATCATTTTGTGATTATGAACTTTGCATCCTTCTGCACTAGAAAGAGATCAAGTTCACTGAACTCATTTCAGATGTTCATTAACCCAGATTATAAAACCTCCAAGATTTCTGAAATAAGAGACTAACACGTTAATCCATTACAACACAGAGATTGTGCATGAGAAAACACTTATGAATTTTCAATACTGATGAAAAATTTATTCCAAGGTGTCCTGTCTTATTCAGAAAATTCCAGGAACTTCATTTCAGACATGCTCCTGGGCTTTCCAGCTATTTGCAAGAAGCATCACAGTATGATCTGTATAAAATATTAACATGTATATTAGAGCTCCTTAGCAAAACAGATTAAACACTAAAACATCAGCCAAAATAAGAAGCTTAAGATCTTATCCAGTGGAAAGCAGATGTTGGTCTACAAAAGCTTAGACTCTCACACTCCCAGGGCCCACTGCTCTTTCAGACAGACTTATTGCTTTGACATTGATCATATAATACTGTATTACTAGAGACTGAAAACCATTTTTCCCTAAATGGTTCTTCCCCATCTCACTCATTAGGTGCATAAATCAATTTATGTTTGTGAATGAGGTAAATTGCATGTCATAATACACTAAGCTGCAGATGTATGTTGGACGCCACGTATTTTTGTGCTGGCATCACTTTAAATGCCGTCAGTTGTGAGGTCTCGTAATAACTATTACAGGTTTGCAGAGATAGCTGGGGAAAATGAGAACGTGTTACCATCAAACCAGGAACCTGCTGCTACCCGCGGACACAAGACAGAAGCTCCCAAATCCACGTTACCCAAAGTCACGCACTAAGACACCAGGCTAGACTTAAGCTTTGCTTTAAATGAGTTGTGAAGACCAGCAGCTTAATGACAGGCTTCTACAGCTTCTCTTTCCTTTCCGACCTCAAATTCATAAGCAGATGACACTGCAGATAGCTACTCACCCCAACACAGCAGGATCTATCTGTTGCCATATATAAGCAATGGTTTATTCTTATTGTGCCAGGTACCTAACTTCTATATTTACATAATAGTCAATATTTTCAGAACCCTGTTTCTTAGGTTATTTTTTCTCTGAACTATTTTCAAAGATTTCCAAGGTGAGAATTTCTATTTATTACTGTCATCCATTTTCATTACTGTCATCCATTTTCATTACTGTCCCTTCCGAAAATAATTGAGGGAAATAACTAAACAGGCATCCAAAATGTCTTTTGTACTATCTTATATTTTAATCATTTTATGGGAAAAGGCAGTTTTTACATTCACAAAACTTAATCAGCAGCTATATATTTATGGTGGATTAAAAAGCTGTTAGTTCAGTGAAACTCTTACCAATTGTTAGTTCACTGGTTTATGTTAACCTGCAAAATTAGTAAGCATTTGCTAGATCTTATTAGAAAATATTTTTTAATTGAACTGTGTCATTGTTGTTAAAATTGGTCGAGATATTTATCAGAAATATGTTTTTGAAAAAATGCATTGCTCTGCTATCAAACTAAATGTCAGGGTAAAATTTGGCAGGCATTTTGTTTGTCCATTACTCAATTTCCTTTAACGTTCCTGGTAATCGGCTTGCTTATTACATTACTTATATTTTATTAATGGTTAAAATGCTTTCATTTTCCAGAACAACAGAGGAGGCACATATGAAGAGCCAAAACCACCCTCAAAGAAAGGTACGCAATCTTGCTGATTTCAGAAGTAGCTGCAAAAGCAACTTGGCCAAATATTGTGAGCAAAATTAAACTTCCACATAGTAAATGAAAGAAAATTTGTAGAACCTTAGTAACAAGGTGGTAAAGTGAACAAGTTTAAAAGAGAAACCCTGAGACTGTCCAGATTATGTGCTTAAATTCATTGTTTTGGTATCCTTCAGATACCACAGGACATTCAGTATTGGGCAGTGGCACCTTTAGCATCAAATAGAAGTCAGCTTATACAATAATATTCACCCAAATTTACTTAGCTTTTTTACTTCAGGTTAGATGTAGTATAAGCTTGAGGTTTTATCATGTGACTAACATCTCTGCCTGGGATCTACAGGGAATCTAAAAGCGCAGAGATTTACGAAAACACAAATTAATGAGAAAAAGTTAATCAAAATATGGCAATCTCCAACAAAGGCTTGACCTAAATGAAGAAGCGAATGTTTGGGTCAGGCCAATCAATTTTTTCTTAGCTCTGTAGCACATTCACAGTGCTACTATTTAATCAGCCAGCCCCTGGCAAAGAGCATTCTGAAATCTCTGGTGAGGACAGAGGTACAGGGGCTGTCAAATTAACATCCACCTATTTCTCTAAAATTGTCTACAGCAGCAGCATAGCACCAAAAGATCTCAGTTTGCAAGTGTACACCATTTAAATTTAATATAAAGATTGCACATTATATATAAAGCTCCAAGAGAGCACAGCCACATTAGGTTGACTCGTTTATCCCAGTCCTGTCCAGAAAAGCAGATTCTTCCATCTTTCAGCACACAGCTGCATCTAAATACTGACGTCCCATCCCGCTGCCTTCCCCAGGCACGCCGCACAGCGCTGACCCACTCCCCAGAGCTACACCGCTCTTGTGCTAATTACACAGCGAGGTGCAGCCCTGCCTGAGTGCTGGGCTCAACTGCAGCTCAGTTTGATTAGTTACAGGATTTTTAGCACAAATAACAGAAGTAATTTCCCAAGCCTAAAATGTTCTGCCAGCAATACTATCTCTCAGGATGGATTTGGATTTCTTAACGAAATAAGAGAAGTCAGAGACTTAAGTGCAACTTAAAAAAAAAGGAGGTGGAAAAATAGTCCTAAGAAAAGATGCAATGCAAAATATCACATCTCCCAAGCTATCCACATAAGATAAGAATGCTACCCCGAAATAATACAGTTTGTCTGGTCTTGCCACAGTTCTCTACCTTGAATTACTTACTAAGTGCCCCAGGGATTTACTGTAAAGTCAGGAGTTGCTGGAGCAGAAAGGAACCACTGTCATCCACGTCTCGTTTGTCCCATCTGCAGCCCTTATAATTACTGTGGATGGAAATGACATACGAGAGCATCTGTGACAGCCTTGCATATTTAAGGACCTTGCTACTTAGAGGATACACTCCTGTGCTGTAGTGGCACTATAAATCTGCTTTTGGGGGAATATTTCAGCATACTTTATGATAACATTGTCAAAATTTGCTAGATCATTGGGAAATTCTTCAAGGCAGAGTCCACCCAGTTCTTGAAGTTAAAAAATGTTTAGCACAAGAGCTTCAGCTCCCATTTAGTACTCAGTAAAATAATATATTTTGAAATGTATCAGGAGAAAAGAAAGATATTCAAAGTAATACAATTACGCAATGAAAAATTAATTCAAAATTTAATTTTAACTCATGAAATCAAACATTTATTTACAATTAGATACTTTTATTAGTTTCTCCACTTTTGTAAATTTTAGCACTAGTTATATCTTTTAAGATAATGTATGTGTTTACAGATAATAATTCAGAAACCATTGCTATTTTACAACCACTATTAACAGTGCATGATTTCCCCAGTGCTTAAACAATTTCTAGGTAACACGACAAGGACAGATTTTGTTCTCAGAAAGGGAAGGAGAGAGTGAAGTGGAGTGTGTTCAACAACTTTCTAAAAGCAATATTTTTCTACAGCTCTTCAGCTTGGCCTAAGTGGAAGCTTAAACAAGGTAAACTATTCAAAAAGAACTCAAGAAAAATCATGCATGCCTCATCACAATTAAGTTCAGCAGAGTAAAGATGGTGTGTCCCTAAGCCACAGAATCTCTGGCACATTTGAGAAATATGGAGTTTTTCCAATAATCATAAAAGAAATAAAGGGCAAGGAGCATTTAACTACTTAGCCACAAGATGCCCTGGCTTTCTGCTGAATGACACATCTTCATTAAAGGACTTTTATGCCCAAAAGTCTGGTTTCAGGAGGTTCTGACCCCAGCAAAACAAATAACCTACCCAGCTGGAAGGACATCTCACACCTACAAGAAGATTGATGTATATTCTTTCTTACCTAGAGCGTTAGTTAAGAAAAAGTGCTGTACAGAATATATGTTTATCCTGCTGCACTACTTGGGGTAAAAAAAAAAAAAAAAAAAAAAAAAAAAAAAAAAAAAAAGTAGCCCAAAATGTTTGCCTAGAACAGTTACTGCATTGAAAAACAAATGTCTAAGATTTGCAAGTGAGGGGGTTCTTTACATTTGCTTCTCATCCTAAGCTTGACCTTTTTTCCTTCTTCTTTCATATTGTGCTTTTGTGAGACTCCTTAAAGAAGCAAAGTTTTTATTACTAGCAGCAGGAGCTGGGCTTAGGCAATGGATCGCAGGATATGATCACTTGTATTTTTCAGTGTGTATGAAATGGACTTTTCAAGGGTGCTCCAAGTGGGCTGAATTCTGAAGTCAGTGGAAGGTTTATCATTGACTTCAGCAGCAAATGCCTATACTGAAGCTGAATCTCTATGAAAATCCCACAGCACATTAATTATATACAGTAAACCGAAAGCTTTTATTTTTTGGACTGGGCATCTTTTTTAATATGCACACGTGAATCACACATTTGGATCCCTTAGGTGGTTCTCTTGGTAAAGCTATGATGGAAATAAATGCTGCTACTAAGAACATGATCATGATACTTTTATATTTTCAGAAAAAAAAAACAAAAGAAAACACTTTTCAGTAGTCATATTTAGAATGGCAAGAGGGACAGTAACTTAAATTGACTGTAGTGGAGGAATATACTGCGCTTTAACACTAATAACAAAAGAAAAAAGAATATTAAAACAACATCACCATCTAGTCTGCAATCTTATTTGCAGAGTTTGAAGTACTTAACAAAGACATAATTATATAAGTACTGAACTCTGATTATATACCCACACTTTGAGCCTTGTTGCTTTCTTGTATCCTTAAGCTTATCAGCAGGGTGCTTTCCAAATCATAGTTTTACAAAAACAGTACAAGAGAAATCAAGGACATTTCAGATTACCTACTTCAAATGCTAGCAAAAGCTGGTTCTATCTATAAAATCTGATACAAGATTAATCCAAATTATATAATTCCTTAATTTAAAGAATTAAGCTATCACTCTGTGTCTTGTGCCAAAGCAAAAGCCAGTTACAAGTCAAATAATTCAAAAATCTTTATTTTCTAACAAGCTTTACAGACATTTATTAAAATTTTAATTGTTGGAATAATATCTAAAAATGAATATACAAAGCTTCAAGTGCAAATTTATGTAATTATTTACAGTTGAAAGCTTAAAACGTTTTGTCTTGCCTTCTTTTTGTAACAGTGCATATGTTACAATTTCCTTATTTTCCAGAATTTTAATGTCCTGGAGAAGAATTTGAAATCTAACTTTAAAAGTTTCATACCAGGAAGAATTTATATTATGGATATTTAAACCATTGAAATACAGAACACAATATTTCATCTGGATATACATTTCTGAATAGCATAATATTACCAAAAGACTAGGACATAGTGGAAATAAAGGTATTTTGCAATAGGTGGACCTATGGTCAAATCAGCACATTTTTCATTAGCCATTACTATTATGCATTTCTTAAATCACACACTCTACGTAACTGTAATCACTTGCAAATTTTCCATATAAGAACATCTTAAGCTGAGTATTTTCTTATTTCAAGATTTTGTCCAAAAGTAACATAATTTTAAAGAATAAGTTCAGGGAGAAAGTGAGACTTTACCCACAGTAGAAGTTCCTGAAGTCATCTGAACCCAAGAAACCTCATTATTTGGGTTAGAACATAGAAATTTAGCAAAATGGTTGATCTGCACACCAGAGGTATATCTGTGTGTGGAAAAAATTTCATATCTGACCATTCTGAAAGGCTGTAGCTGTCATGCATAAAGTGTGTGTGCTATGTAATAATTAGTGGAAAAGAGCTGAACCCTTGTGTCCAGTCTATGCTCACGGAATTAGGAGCAGGAACTGATGCTTAATTTGAAGCAGACAACGTGTCCACGCTTTCTCCATTATCTGTAAAGCAAACTCGCACAGCAGAAATAAATTCAGTGGCAGGTCCTACCACACATGCTTTGTGAGATTTTACCTGCAGTGCCCATACTACAGATCTAGGTGTGATAACATAGCAGGACCTTCCCAGCAGCTGCTACTCACAGCAGAAATGAGAGTATTTCTGAGCCTGTCCTTTCTTGCTTGCAATATGCTCCTGCTAAATCCAACGTGTATGAGATAGAGGGAGGCAAACAGTAGTGTAGGGAGGAAAAAAAAAAATAGAAAGATGGGAAGATGGAAAAACAGTCTGGAAGAAAGACAGTTATTGCAGTGAGGCTCATTGTTGGTGACTGATGGGACTCAGTCACCTGGGAGGAAGAAACGGGGATAGCTGAGAAAAGAGGCTGGGAATAGAAATATAGGAAGGAAACAGAGGCAGGTGATATGAAACAAAAGATGATGCAAAACAGATTGGACTTGACTGGACAAGATTGCCCTAGGATTATCGGTAAAATGAAACGTAAAAAGACTAATTTTTGCTGACCTGAGACTCATCAGTATGTGCCCTACTTGTGAAATCTTCTTTCTCCTTTTAAATTACTGGAGGATAAGTTATCATTCTGATATTTATATAAGTGGGCTGAGAACAGAAGGAGGATTTCTGAGGGTGAGATAATCATGCCTGAAGCACATTAGAAACTTAATTTTTAATTTCATTCCAAGCTATCATCCATTCATTTAAAATAAGCTCTTTCTCATGGAAGAATATCTTGCAAGAGCAAAAAAAAAAAAAAAAAATCAGAAGTCCTAAAGCCAAATGGTTTTAATTCAGCAAAGACATCAAGAGAAAGAAATATTAATGCAAAACTCTTTCAAGGGAATGTGATAGATGTTAAGTTCAGCAAATGTTCTGACAATAAGTAGAATATCTCTAAAGTTCAGGTTTGATATTCTAAAACAATCAACCAAACTTAAAATGTGAAATGTACTGGAGTCATTAATTCCATCTCAGAAACAAAGAAAAGAATCTCAGACCAGCAGCTGAGTCCAGAGAAAACGGACTTAAGAAGGATTTTCTAGATTTTATCTTCAAGGTTTTGATTGTCTGAGTAAAACTAGAAAAATTAGAAAAACAGAAAGAATGCAGTAATGATATAATGGTCTATTTAAAAATCTTTCAGCGTTCAGCTTTCCTTTCGCTCTCTAGGATGGTTGTTTTGTGGTGCTTTTTTGGTTTGTTTGTTTGTTTGTTTGTTTCCTTTCTTGTTTGCTTTTGCTTATTCAGCTACAAATTTGGGTAAAAATATGAAGTTAAAGGGATGGGGATTTTTGTTTTAGGAAACTGTTCAAAGATTTCAAAGGAAGATGTATTAAACATCTATAGAGTCTTGATTGAAGCTTTCTTTCAGATTGATCCCAAAGTGACAGTCAGGGAGAACATTTTGGGTCTGATTTTTTTTGAGATACTGAACATCTCTGGGGAACTCATAAAATCTCTCAATTCCCAGCGACTGTAGAGCTGTACTGTGGTTTGTTTTATAGATTATTGCATAGGGCTTGATCCCATCAAAGCCCCATAAAGTGAATAACAAAATCTCCCTGCCAATAACGGGCTTTGAATAGTCCTTTCGTCTGAGATTGCTAAAACAAATTATAAAAAAAAATGAACTGAAGATTTTCCTTACAAAGTGCCTTTGCCATGCATTACTGAGATGACTTCGCCAATGAGGAGAATTAACTCTGTAACATAAATACCGGTGCCCTGGAAATGGATTCACAGGAATTTGCAAGGATCTGCTTTGAGTTATCAATAAGAAATGAAGAAAGGGTACATAATGTAAGAACAGACTCACTGTATCCCATCAAATACAAAGAATAAAGCCAAGAGTGAGCTATAAAAACAGCTCATCACAGCTAAACAAGTATCCTGTCTCTGATAGTAGCCTGTAAGTGTTGCTTCAGAGGCAAATAAAATCAGGTCAGGCATACAAAGGGCTTGCCCAGTTTTTAGCAGGGCAAAGATTAGGGTTTTTCCGAGGCAGAGACAATACTACATCTCTGGTTTTACATTGTTTTTAATGAACTTTTTATCCATGTATTTGTTCATGTTTGTTTTGGTTGTAGGTGTACCGCAGCAAGCTCCCTTCCTCTATTTCATCCTAGGATTGTCTGGATGTGTTGCAGTTTGAAGAACGACATTCAAAAAGCAAACCAAATGAGTGATGCTTTAACTTAAAATTCTGTGCACTGGGACTCACAGATAGGGTGATAACCTTATTCTCTGTCTTGAGTGTAAAGTGACCTTGCCCATCAGTCAAATCCCCTACGAGTAAGAGCACTAACTTGGATTACAAGAGCTTTAAGTCTATATGGACAGATATTTAATTTCAGCTCTCATCATATATTTAGCAGTTAATAATCTGAAAACACCTGATAGATCAGCACTATCTCGTGAATTTTGCTGGAATTCAGCTCATGAGCTGGCCATCAGTATTTCCTTTACTGTAGATGGTGAGAAAAAGGGAACAATTTATCTCATTCTTAATCTAAAAGCTCATCTAACCTAAAGTAGATTAGATGATTTAGATGACTATGTTCTGCAAGTGACTATTTCTCTCCCTTGGCTAAAAAGGGGGAATGCTAGTATCTAACATCGCAGGCTTATTAAGTTATGGATGTGCCAGGGACAGCGAGGTATGTAAGAATGATCTATGTTTTTTCTAAATCATTTTATTGCTAAAAACATTGTAAAGCTGATAAAAATAATGTGACCTATTGCCTTTTTCTGTCAGTGACCTTACATTTTTTCATATCTTTTTGTATTTCTGATTTGGTCAGCAGCTATTCCCGTAAGTGCGTGCACACAGACACACACTAACATGCATGTGTGCATGCACACACACACACAAATGTATATAAAAATTATTTATGGCAAACCTCACTAGTATATAAACTTTTTTTTTAAAAAAGAAAAAAAACAACCAACCATTAGTGTATTCTGAGAATAGAGGAAGAAATAATATTTCCTCTTAGATAAAAATCATTCTGATTTAATGCTTTCAACATAGTAAGTTGCTAATTAGTTATTATCTTTTCTGAACAAGGAGAGCAGAGTAGATTTGCTTTAGGATTATTTTAGGCTTATTTTCTTCCCTGGAGAAATTTTTATAGGGGGACATATGCTTGTAGGACAATAATCTCTTCTAAATTTTATTAATAAATTTACTATCTTTCACTTGTTATATCTTAATTAGGAAGTTTAAATAATCACACTCAAGAATGCTATCAACAATTACGCAAGTTAGGATAAAATTACCAGAGCTTCCTGACTTCCTAAACCAAAGCTCAAGTCCACGTGAAGAGTTGCAGAGGTCAGGGGAGATATTCTTCCACAGCAAGGAATGTTCCAAGCACTGCACATCACAGTTTGGTTTATATTTTTCTCTTAAATCTCCTCTGCCATGTTTGAATCATCCCTGAGACTTCCAGTGAGAATATTTGTTCATTTGTTTGGAAATTGTGGTGGCTTTTGGTATCAGACTTTATGAGGTGACATTTTTCAACTAACAAATTATCCAAAGTTTAACTCCACAGATCTTCTGACCTGAAAGACAAGTAGTCAATGTTTGATGACAGAGTTTTGCTTCCAAAACCTATACATTTTGTAGGCCATTATAAGTTTTTCCCACAAGTGGAATGAGATATACTCACTTTTCTGAGCCAACTCATAAAATGAAAAGGATCAATGTTTTGAATAATTCAAAATTTATCAGTCAAATGACTTTTACAATCCTAAACCAAAGCCCACTGAAGTGGATCAGCATTGATCAAATTTATCTCAAAGAAGACAGAGAGGTGAACATATGGAAGAAACAGAGCAAGAAAGAAACGTAAGGTTCCTAAAAAGACTAGAGAAGAAAAAGTGTTGGGAATATTGATTTGCAATAATTAAATAATGTTACTAACTGTAAAAAAAGTCATTTACTTAGGTAAGGTTAATTTAATAGAGAATAAGATGTTTGATCCTGTTAACAGACTCTTTAAAGTTATGAAGTATATTATACAAAAAGTATTCTTGATTATTAAGTCAATAAAAATGTTAAGAGGAAAAATGTAGACAGAACAGTGAAGAAATAAGCATGAAAGATTTTCCATCATAAAGATTCCTGACTCTGCATAAATAAGGATGGATTTACCATGCACACTGTTGGCAAATCTGTATTACTATAGCAGAACTGCTTGTGTTATTTAACTCATTTGGCATTAAATCCTCCATCCCCACAGTTTCAGCATATACTGCAGGCACAACTGAAAGAAAAAAGTTATCTTAATTAGGGTTTGATTTTACTGCGACATTTTTAATTGGCTTAAGCACTTCCTCCCAAAGTTTGTAACTTATTAGACAAGAAGTGGCAGTGGACTCCTCAGGATCACGACACGTGGTCTGATCCATGCAATAAGCCAGAAAACCTTCATTACATCACTGAAAGCTGAACTGAGATACTGAACCACAGTTTCTAGATCATATGCTATACTGAATGAAGTACATTTTTATTTAAAGTTATAACAACCTATGTGTTAACAGCTGTGTAAACTGAGTAAGTTTTTCTGATTTTCAGGAAACAAGCCCTCCAGTATAGTGTTCACTCATAAAAATAAAACTTTTAGCTAGCATGCTGTTCGGGCATTTATTTCACAAATAGTTTTCAGAATATACTTAATATCAGAGGTATTATAAAGGAAGATCATTTTTTGTTTTCCTTAACCTCAGGACATGCTCAGAAAGTATTTATTTTCAAAAGTTATGTTCAAAGGAAAGTGAACAGCGGGTTATAACGTATTTGAGAATTTCATATCAAAGTCTTTCATTCTAATTTAATGCTAAGTAAAAACTACTTTTCATAAAAGTTGTTTATTTAATGTCACTTTTAAAATCCATGTCACATAGAATCAAGACTCACAGAAACATTTATGTTGGAAAAACTTTAAGATCACTAAGTACAACCGTTAACCTAGCACTGCCAACTCCATCACCAAACCATGTCCCACATCTACACATCTTTCAAATGCCTCCAGGATGGTGACTCAACCACCTCACCGGGTAGCCTGTTCCAATGCTTGACAACCCTTTCAGTGAAGAATTTCATCCTCATACCCAATCTAAACCTCCCGTGATGCAACTTGAGGCCATTTCCTTTTGTCATGTCGCTTGTTACCTGGGAGAGAGACCAACACTCACCTCGCTACATCCTCCTTATTTTACTAGCTTGAACATTGTGTTGTACAACCCATAGCAAGGCATTTTGGGAACCAGAGTGGTCTCTTTCTGGCTTGTGCATCTCCACAGTGAGATGTACTACATCAAAAGCAAAATGCTCTTGTGCTTGTCACAGTATTAAAATGCTTACTCCAAGCAGAAGCCAACACAGGTGTATCTGGAGAAGGGCATCCCTACATCAGAACTTTCTACAAGGCCAGAGGTGTCAAGATGTTAAGAAGCATCTATTGCAGAAGCTATATGGTAATATATAAAAGAGCCAAGACTCTGGCATATCAGGTGGCTAATTTCTAAAGATTTTTGAGAAGGAAAAAGAGGGAAGATTTTTTCATTTAATTGAAAAGAACCTACTCTAATAATTATCAAAAAGTTATGATCCAAATAGGAATAAATGGCAAATTAAATCTGGAAGAGACTGACATATCTTCTCTCTGTTCAATAAGAAATAGCAACCTAATTCATGGTACCTCTGTAAAACATTTAAAGTAAGTAATAGTAGCGTTTTGTCACTAAGACTCTTTTCTATCATATCCTGCACCACTGAAAATACAGACATAAATCTTTTATAATATCTATCCAAGTGACTCAGCTGAGTATCCTTAAGCTCCTAAAGGGGGATAAACACCTTTAACAGTAAATACATATAAAATTGCTCCATAGAGACTACTCCAGCCTCAAAGAGCAAGAAGCATCTCTTGTTACAGTCTTCCTCCACAGGGTAACAGGAGGAGAAAATACTCCAGTTAGAACTAGAAATACTAATGCATATAGTGCTACTCTCCCAAATCTCAGGAACAACTCCAAATTGCATTTTGAACTCTCAAATTAATGAGCAATTATTTCAGGTACTTGACTAAGAGTAGTCCTTTACATATTTGATATTTTATTTCACAGTATTAGGGGCTTACAGCTAACCTGAAACAAAATTAATTAATAACAAGTCCTTCACACACAAAGTGCTTCCTTCAATGAGCCTGATCCTCAAAGTTTTACGCAAAAAAAGTAATTCCCTTTAAAGATAACTAAGCAATATTCCTAGGATTACAGGTAGAGATCAGGCTCCTTTCCAGGACTTATAAATACTGTCTGCTGTCTGTATTTTCTTATACAGCAAAAGTAATGCTTCATTAGACTCTGACGTCAGTGAAAACACAAGACATATCCTTATCCTTCTAAAACACTAAGTTTTTAGAAGCCTAGGAATTGTTTTCTAACCTGAGTGATAGAAGTGTAGGTTTTAGAAAATACGTGTGATTTTCAATGAATTATTCAATGACAGAAAACAGCAGATAAGTTTTTCTACAGATAAGTTTAAGAAAACTTCTCATTTTTTTTTTCTTATCAATGGCTTCCAGGCTGCATTAATTATTTGCTATTAAAAGCTTCCATAATCTTTTAATGTCTTCAAGAGAACCAGTATTTCTCTTTTAATTTTGTCTTCATTCATCCAGGGAGGGGAGATGGTTTTATGTGCTTTTTGAGACTTTTGGGGAGATGCAGGGTTACATAGACTGAATCTGTCACATGGTGTGAATAGCCTTATATTTTCCAGATTTTCACTTTCGATTAAGCAGTATCCTTATAAAACGTAATGGCTGGTTTTCTTTGCTTTTAGGCAATCACAGGTCCAGTTAAAAAAAAAAAAAAAAATCAAGTTAAAAGCTTTAAGTTTCCTTAAAGGAATCCATTTCTCTGTCATCCAGAGGAAATCTGCAAAATAGGACAAAATGGCATGATAAAACTAACGAAAATAAATGGCGTGAAACAGATTTCTGTACTAAAAGTCTTCACACTGTACATTTGAGTGGTTTATACGGTCCATGGGAGCATGTGAAGTTAGCAAGTGCAATTGAGGGGAGAAGGGGAAAGGGAAAGGGAAGGGGAAGGGGAAAGGGCAACTCCAAACATAAAACCAAAGAGACTGAAGTGTCCTGTTCTTTTTATATTGGAACATGGTGAATCTTAGCAAAGGTGTTTGTCTAAAGTCGGATAGCTCCTTCAGTATCTCTGACTGCACATACCCAAACTGTCTTCAAATACTTGTACTTCAGGTTGGTAATTTTTAATGCATCAGCAGAAGTTCAAGTACCTCTTCTTCAGTCCACAGGAAAAATAAGTCCTTTATCTGTGAAATAATTTTTGGTTTGACTTTGCAGTTTTTTTTAAGGGGAAAAAGAAAAAATTTAAGAGAAAAAACACAAAAGGATGGCTGGAGGATGGACATAAAGAAAACTAGGAGAATCTCTGGTTTGTGTTCATATAGAAAATTACCAAATAGTAATTACTGAATGCCTGAAAGAAAAATGTACAGGTAGTAACTTGTGTCATCCACACTAAAATGGTGTTTCTCTGTTATTTGACTTCACGACAGATGACAAACTTTAATAATCATAGCCCAGGGCAGTTTGCCAGCTTAAAGCAGTGGATAAGATTTTGCCTTTTGCTTGTCTGCTTTTGTGTATTTTCCCCAGAAACAACAAAGCCCTTCAGAATGACTGAACCTAATGAAGAATTATCAGCCCAAATCTAGTGTAGACAGCATCATGGTGAACGGCCTGGGACTACCAAAGCATATTTACCAGAAGTATGCTTCTCCCTTTCAAAACAACTACAAGAATCTAAGTAAAATTCTCAGCATTATATTCTCAGATAAACAGTTCAGGTCTGACATAGAAACAATTTTAGTGCCAGCAGTGCCGTCTATTTCATAGCTCAGTACAAAACTTTTGATCTTTATTATTCTTTAGTCGTGGAAGAGTGTCATAAAAAAAAAAGATAAATAAAAGAAAAGGAATTAATGTTTTAATCTACTTTATTATGTTAACTATTTAATAATTTCCTTATTCTAGTTCTATTTTCTAAAATAATAGGAAAACGTGTAGATTTCATACTTTATCCCATATTAGTTAATGAAGAATTGTTGCATTCTCTTCTGCCATATGTTCCACAAATAATGTACAAAATCCTTAATTATTTGTTTATACATTTCTGAAACTGTGTTCAGCATGTTGTCTACTTACTGTTTGACAAGATATAACAAAGAATCTTAGAAATCATTAACTGAAAATGTTAATCATACATATAAGAGAGCTGGAGAGAGAGAAAGATATTTGTACTAATGCATGAATCTGTCAACATTTCCTTCTGCAAAAAGAAAAGTCTCTCAAAGACCACAGCCAACTTTTTAGCAATAAGATCCCTTTATATTTCAAAGTATGGTCCTGATTATTAGCATCTATGTGCTAATGATAACAAAAGATTCAAGAGTTTCATCCTAAATGCAACCTAACATGCTAATTGTATTTCAGAGAAGCCACTAACTGAGGATTAGTGTTACTTAATTCCTCATTAAATAGAAATATAGGTCCTTTCAATGTGCCTTGCTAGATGATAATTTTAATTCAGTATTTGACAACACTAACAATGTTTTTCCTCTTTCTGCATCACCTCAGCCCTCCTAGTATTTTTGCAATACATATCTATGAGAAGGTACTTCCGCGTTTCATTTAATGTATCTTTTGAGAGTCTCCCATATATCTATTACATTGCAAAAATCTTTGCCTGGTCAGGAATTAACATAATCCCAATTTACAAAAAAAAAAGAATAGGCACACAGAGGATGCATTTATTTTGTCCAGAGCACGGTGATTTGAGAATGTGCTACAGCAGGCTGGTCTCTCTGACCTTTATTTTGTACTTCTGCAGTTTACAGTAATGTGGACATTTCCATCATAAGAGCCTCCAGTGACTGCAGTGTGACAAGCAGCATGTGGAGGTGACTGTCTTGCCCACTCTGTGCGGTTAATTGATGCTCCTAGAAAGACCTGTGGGATATGTCATCTCTGACTGCACTATCTGTACATCAGGAGAGCATCTGTTGGCCTCTGTGCTCAGAAGTAGCATGGCTTTGAGCGTTGCTTTTTTTTTCCATCCAAAAGGTAGCCCAGGCAGTTTGCGACTGCACCTTAGCATACATCCAAGCAGTGCTGACCATCCCATTTGGTGCATGATGAGCCACAAAACATCACACAGAAACTCAGCATTAGTAGCATTAGTCTCCAGTTTATTTCCTAAACACAGGACCAACTCATCTTCTGGAATTACCGTTGTCTTCTTGTAAATCACCTGTATTATAGATGGATTCTCATGATAAAGAGCTAGATGGAAAAACTATACACAGACTACTTTGAACTGCAGCATTTTCAGACCACCTGAGGGATCAGATGATGATGCATGTATAGTTATGAAAGAAATGCAGCATTAGCATACTTTTCTCCCAGGTATCCAGCCATGACAGTTTGTCAGGTACAAGGAAGGAGCAGTCTCTTTAATTTGCATCATGGAAGAGACTGTCAGAGTGTTGAGCAGGCAGAATAAAGAGGCAGAGAAATAAAATATGGGCAGTCTGTTTTTAATACAGCTTAAACACTTCTGATTTTGGGGCCTGGTACAAGCAAATCAAGTGACTCAGGTATGAATTAGCGCTAAAAGCTATTACAGTAGCTTTCAAGCCTAAAAAAAAAATAGAACTGGAAGAGAATTGAAAGTATTTTTAAGACAAAATATTTACCTGGTTGCATAAAATGTTACCTAAAATATGTGCATATAAAGAGGATCATTTACGTCATTATCTGAAAGTGCCCTGTGATTCCTGAAGGTAGGTCTGTGAGTTAATAATGGAGGAAACTGGATTATATTATCCTGGAAACATAACAGGGAAAGACTGAGCCAGGAAGCTAAGTTCCCACGACCTTGTCTTCTGTAAAATGTCTATGGAGAGGGAATCCTGCCTTAAAAAAACAAACAAAAAACAAACAAACAAAACCCTCAACAAACAACTAGTTTGGTAACCCAACAAAACATGACATTAAATTATTAGCACTACCTAAATGATTTCCATTTAAGAGACATTTTTGTTAGATGATAGAACTGGGAGAAGAGCTATTTAAAATTTTCCTTCCTGTTGCTTTTAATTTACAGGTATGCTTGAGCACCTGCAAGTGAATGCAAAAAGGTCCTCTTTTCACTCATGAGTAGAATAGTCACAGCAAATGAGGAACAATTAGGTCTTAATTCTCCTCCAGGAGATGCCACTGTGAATTCTTTCTTTCTGTGCAAGAAACTGAGAAAATCAACAGACAACCAGTGTAGGTCACTCATAGACAACCAACACAATGTACATTAAAAAAAAAAAAAAAGAAAACAGAAAAAAATATAGTGAAGGTCAAATAATTTTAAATAAAGATAGGAAAGTATTTTAAGAATGGCTGCTGCATCTGTAAGAAGTTAAAAATATTTCCCAAATTGTGAGTCTATGAGGACAAAATTACTGTTATGTTAAATTGTTCCTTTTTTTTTTAATAAACTATCTAAAACTTACAGCCATTAGTACTTCAGCTGTAATAAAGTATTCTGAGTGAAATATTGTTGCATTAGTAATTAGGTTTGATTGCATTGAAGGTGTTCTTGATGAAGCATTGTTGGATTTTTGCAGATTATTATGGGAGAACCTTTATTTCTAATTATTGATGAAGACAAACAGTGCTCAAAAGGACAAATAATTATTGTGTAGGGATTGGGAGTTGATGATATATTGGAACACAGCAGAACTGAGAGTTTAACAAGTTACAGTTGTGGGAAGTATCTATTTGATGTTGAAAGCTTTATCTGTTGATCAATGTACCATACAGTGTCCCTCCTTCTTCTGAATAATTCAGGTTTTATTGAATATTCTTTTTTCAGTCTTGTTTTTCTGTAAACTTAGTTCCTGTCTAGGATGGTTTCCTGGAAAAACAGAAGATATTAATCACACAAAATAAAGGAGAATAAATCTGAACTTATGGGCATTGTTTTGCAAGTACTAACTGAGTATTTAGGTTTTAAAAAATTAAGTCATATTATTTCATAATACTTTGTAGTTTTATAGATGTTGAAGGATATCTTTTATGAATATATTTTATGTGTGCCATCGGCATCTTCAACATTGTCTAGTGGAAATGAACTATGGTTTTCTACATTCAGTTTGCTTGTATTGGTTTTTAATCTGATTGAGTTCTCTGCAAGTGTATAGAATCACAGAATCACAGAATGTTTAGGGTTGGAAGGGACCTTTAAAGGTCACCTAGTTCAACCCCCCTGCAAGGAGCAGCAACATCTCCAACCAGATCAGGTTGCTCAGAGTCTCATCCAATCTGGCCTTGAATGTTTCCAGGGATGGCGTATTCACCACCTCTCTGGGCAACCTGATCCAATGTTCTACCACCCTCATCGTAAAAAACTTTTTTCCTGATGTCTAATCTGAATCTACCTCCCTCTATTTTAAAACCATTACCCCTCGTCCTATCACAACAGGCCCTACTGAAGAGTTTTTTCCTGTCTTTCCTGTAGGCCCCCTTCAGGTATTGGATATTTTAACACCATATGTAACGATCATTTGTGCATTGATTAAGAGATGACAAGACACAGCCATGTTAAGGGAGGCTATCGATCAACAATCAATCAATCAATCAATCGGTCAATCAGGCTATATTTCAAAGAACAGTAGAGACAAAAGGCTGGCAAATCACAGGTGTTAGCAAATATACATTCTCTAATCTGGGTACTCCTTACCGTGCAGGCTGTAGGAAAAAAAAATCTCCTGAGTTACCAAATCAGTGTATATTACTTAAGCATAATCATGTTTATGGTCTCCATTATTCCAGCTAACTTCCATGGTGTTGAATGAGAAATGATTGCCTATGTTCAAATTCCAAGAAGGAATTTTGATGTTTTGTTACTCAAATACCTATCTCTCATTTTGAGGTTTGTTTTCTCGATTATTGTGATAATACATATCCCTTTCTTGCAATCAACTGTGAAAGCATTTTTAAATTTCAGTACTGGGAAAAAACAATTAAAGATGTAAATATCCTTTCAGTTTACAAAAAAAAAAAATAACAAACAACACTTCAATATTTTTAATCAGTGTATACTGATGATACTGTCAAATATATCAAAGATGCTGTTTTTTCAGACAGAAAACAAACACAGTAATTGCTACTATGTATGATACCGCATGCTTTGAAAGACATTTCTTCAAAATCTTAGTCATGAATGTCCATATGACTCCAACTCACTAAATGGTATTGTTAAGCGGGTTCTTGTCTTGGTTTGTTTACTTGGACTGCTGCCATTAACTATCACAAAGCATTAGAAATGCATCGTAAATCACACTGCTCTTTGTACTGACATTTCTTGTGCAATAATGATCAATGCAAGTGAAATTCCCGAGGAATTACGGCATTGTGTTCTTATTTATGAAGTTTCAGATTTCACGAATTAATCTGATTACCACAGTGAAAACGAGTTACAGGAACTGTTCCTTGGTTCATAAGAAAGTAGTTCTTACTCTAGCTTCCCTTTTTCCTTTTTAGAAAAGCAACCCTAAATCAAACAAAAACATATAAACAGGAGACATCTTAAAATAATGAGCTCAATGGGTAACTCTTTTAAGTGGATGGAAACAAGAGATGATAAAACCAGAAAATGGGCTGCAAACTGAATACAAAAAGCTTTTGAAGTTCAGCCAGAATACTAACTACAGACTCTACTAAATGCTGGTCATCTGTATTGTTACAATAGTATCTATCATTTTTATTAGAGATTATATCACCATATTTGTATGTAATAGCTTTAGTCTTTAAAAGTGCTGGCTGAATGTATATTTCTTGCAAGTGATCAAAGTGTTAATGTTAACTTTTGTTAATGGATAGCATCTCTTTTGTTACTGTAAAAAAAAGGCAGAGAGAAATGTTTATCTTGCCTGTTCTACAACCAATAAATACACTTACAAAATGTATTACATGTATATTTCCAAAGCATCTGTATTAAAAAGCAATAAAACCAGTTCCTCTGTAAGCAACAGAACTAATTAAGCCTAGTCTTATACAAGTATTGTGGGGTCTTTATGTTTGTTGGTTTTGTTAATATCTACTGGAATATCTGTATGACATTCCAGTCACGGTACTCTCTGTCCCCCACTATAAGGGCACACTGAAGCACCATCAGGTCACTCCCTTCTAATAATTTATTATTACTCCTCCGCACTACAGTATTTCAATCTCCTTTAAATAGTTTGTTTCCTCCCTTTCATTTTCTCAGGCTTTGATGATATTTCTAGTTACTTCATGTGGTCCTCCATGTAAAACGAATCTCACACCCTTTTTCTCCTTCTCATTCCAGTATCTCCATATTTGTTTTTTAACGGACACAGACCTCCTCACCTCTGTACTCTGATTATTCTGCATCTTCTCATCACCATGAGCAATTGCTGTCTAAATTATGTGTGTGCCTTTCTGCTCAGGAGAGACAAAAGTGTCTTTATTTGGCAGCTGATCTTCCTGTTTTGGGACATGCATCCATCTTTCAAAGAGCTAAACTCTGTAAGTCATTTTAAACAGTTGAAAAAAAAAAAAAAATCTTGGAGTTACTGTGGGAGCATGGTCTTCCAGAAGTCACATATCCAACATGAAAATGGCCTAAAAAATAAGAGTCAAGGGAATGTCAAATATGTGGTCTTGCTGGGAAAAAAACAAAACAAAACCAAAACAAAAACCCCAACCTAAGGAGAGAAGCATTTTGGAGGAACTAACCTAGATTAAAAGACTAGAGCTTTGGACAACAGGGAAGACTTCTGGGTGTGTCAAAACCACCACTCAGATAGCACTTCAGCATATCTAAAAGGAGTAAGCAGAGGGACATATGTAAAAACCCTGGAAAAAAAGGAAAATATTTAAGCGAAACTTTTATGTATTTTAATGTTATTAACATTTATCCATAGTATTAGAAATATTTAGTCATAATGCATTATAAACTCTGTTGAATAATAAGGTCCATGTGCCCATTCAGTGATGACATAAACACTGTTTGTTCTAGGGGCCTGTACTTATATGTATTTTTTTCCTTTCTTAGTTTCTCTATATTTTCATTAGAGGAAGTATTATTACTATTACTAAAATTTACTGCTAGTGGGGTAAAACAGTATTGCAGCAACCTTCTGCTACAGGGAGAGATGTCCTGATTTTGAACTCAAAAGAAGTAATATTGCTGGTGCTCTGGGACCTGCATGATCCTTAAGAGGTTTCTGTGAGGACACAGATGTCAGACTGAAGGCTGAAGGAGCTTTTAACTCTGTCATAGTTTAGCCCTGTTCGGGACCAAGCTGCGCAGTCTCTCACTCACTCCCACCACTCTCTGAGGGAATGGGGGAAAGATAATACAACAAAAAGGCTCAAGGTCTGATATAAGGACAAGGAGAGATCATTCCAGTTACCGTCATGGGCAAAACAGACTCAACTTGGAGAAAACTATTTCAATTTATTATTAATAAAACCAAAGCACAATAATTAGAGAGAAAAAAAAACAACTTCTCCACAATCCTCACCTCTTCCCAGGCTTAATTTAACTTTGGATTATCTCCACCTCCTTCGCCCTGAGTGGCACAGGTTGGGGAAACAGGGAATGGGGGTTATGGTCAGTTTATCACATGTTGCTTTATGCTGCGCCTTCCTCCTCAGGGGAAGAACTCCTCACATTCCTCCCCTGCTCCAGCCTGGGGTCCCACCCACGGCCACAGTCCTTCGTGAAACTGCCCCAGCACGGGCCATCTCTTCCACGGGGTGCAGTCCCTCCAGAACGGCTGCCCCACTGCAGGCCCTCCACAGGCCACAGCCGCCTTCAGGCACCCGCCTGCCCCGGCGTGGGGTCCTCCCCGGGCTGCAGGGGAATCTCTGCCCGCAGCAGCATTACTGCTCCCCCTCCTGCTTCACTCACCTTGGCGTCTGCAGCCGTTCGTCTCACAAGAAATCCTTCACAAGCGGTTCAGGCAGACGCCTCTCCGCTTGCCTTTACACCTCCTCTGCATTTCTCGCAGCTGGACTGGGCCGAGTCGGGCCCAGTTGGCCGCCCAGAGGGAGGCCAGAGGGTGAGGGCCGCAAGACCCACAAGGCTCATGACTCCCCCTCTCTGCCTTTGCTTCTGCTTCTTCACATCTTCCTTTTTTTTTTTTAATTTTTCCCCTTCTTAAATATGTTATCCCAGAGGCATTTTCAGGGAACGTTCTGTCACAAATTGGCTCAGCCCTGACCATCAGCGGGTCCACCCTAGGCCCAGCCAAGTCCGCAGGACAAAGGGGAAACTTCTAGAAGCTTCTTACAGAAGCTGCCACCATAGCCCCCCGCCCCCAAACAAAACCAGCACACTCAGACAACCCAGGTGATCTTCAAATGATTTATTTCCTGAGACCCATATTTGATACAATTAATACCAGAAATAGAAAAAGACCTGCACAGACAGATCTTATTTTGTCATAAAATATTTCTTTTTTTTAACTTATTTTGTTGCCTATTCGCTTTGTTTCTCTCCTGTGCTTTGTGTTTTCAACTGTAATCTTAAGGTGAGACTCCTCTAGGGAAGGGGCTTCTGGTGCTTCTGCACCTTGACGCGGCCTCAACCCCCAGCCTCTACAACAGCTGTCTGGAAAATACGATTTAGCTGTCAATAGAGATAAAATCAAATGAGACAAAATGAAGATTTCTCAAAATTAACATAAGAACCAGAGTATTCACTGGAAAAGTGGAGTTCCCTGGAGGGGGAAGGAAATAGTCAAGATATTTAATTGATATGCCAGAAAGCCAGATGAAGCAGCTGTATTGCTTGAATCAGAGAATGGTAGGAGTATCAGTGTCTCCTGTCAGACAAGTTTTCTGCCTGCTGTACCACTAACAATCTGAAAATAAAAGAGGATCTTGTGTCTTCTTTAGATGAGTATGCCCTTTTGCATCTTGCACAAAAATGTTCTACCAGTCACGAAAAATATGACCTTTCAGAAATTTAACTGAACGAGCACATCTCCTTTCCTGAAGTTTAGGTTTGGGTGGTTTTTTTTTGTGTTGAATATCAATTTCTAACACATATCTCTAGGCCTTACCTCAAACAAGCAAACAAACAAAAACTATTAAAAAAAAAAAAAAGGAAAAAAAACCCCAGAAAACCAAGAACACTTAAAAATAGCTTTCTATGACAAGGAAAAGTCGGCATACACTGAGACAGGATGGTTCTGTCAGTTCACTGGAGTGGTATAAAGGTATTCCTAAAATCTCTCACATTGCCAAATTCCAACTTGAATGATCTACAAAATGTCGTGATAGGCTGCCAGCTCATTAGAATACAAAAGAAAAAGTTTTGGTTAGTTGACTTCTTGTTTCAGACAAAATCAATAATTGAAATCCATTAAGTATATGTGATGTTAATTTGAAAGGCATTCCACCATGAGACCAAGTGTCAAAAGTCTCCTGGCTCTGGTAATATTCTCTTATTTTGAAATCACAGGATCTTTGGCTCAGTTTTCAGTTAAGTCTCTGAAATGCAGATGGCACGACTCCATTAAATACTTTATTGTGATTTAATGGTTCCTCCCCTGGGTTCTGAAATTCAGTGTGAATGAGCTGTTAAAACTAATTGTGCAATGTAAGTGCTGAAAGTAAGACAAAAGAATTTTAAAAGTTATGTTTTAAATATCTTTTTCTCTCTCAGAATAAAAAATTAACAGCAACAAAAAAAAAAAGGGAAAGAAAAAGGAAGAAACTCTTCTTATTTATTGGAATGATCTCCAAAGGCACATTTGGGGAAAAGCAGTGTCACCCACTGTAAGAGCTGCTTACAGTTTAAATGGTTAAAGCATATGCTTGCTAAGATTAAAATGCCTTTTGTAGGTATCTGAAATAAATTCTTTCACCAAGTTCATTCGTGGTATTGTCCTTGGAATTCTAATATAAATAACAGTAGCATGCAGACGTTGGTGTAACACATTTAACTTTGCAAAATTGCAACTCCAGCACTCTTGTAGCACTGAAAAAAAAACCAACCAACCAACCAAAAAATAAAAAAAAACCACCTTAGTTGTTATAGACTTTAAGGTAGGAACTTCAGATTTGCCTCTAAAAAGTCTTATTTGGAATGCTATCAGCTTTCTTCACCACAGCTCTTGTGTATTCTGTAGAAATTCAGCTTCAGCCTCATTTGATCATGTGATAGCAACACTAGGAAACAGAGATTTCAAAGCCTGCAACATATATTGCATGAGAATTAATCCTTCCAGCTTTTACAAACCTGGTTCACTGGGTTCCACTTCGTCGATGTTCCTGCAATGATTTAGGGTGCTAATAGGTCCCTATGTTGAGGGATGGCAGACTTTGCTAGAGATTTCAAAGAGCTGTCCCCTTTTTTCTAAACAGCTCTTTAGAATGGTATATGTGTTTGATAGTGACTTAATGCTCCCATTAACAATCATGATTTAGTTTTGCCGTAAAAGGGAGTAGAAACAAGCAGGGCAGAACAATCTTGACTAGCGCAGGAGCTGAAAGCACTGCAGCAGCCGGTGTGCAAGTGGATAAAATAGGAATCGTGCATTAGTGCGGAGAGAGACAAACTCTAGAAGGAGAGAGGTGTGTGTTAAGCTGGTTTCCTAAGGAACTGAGGTCTATTCAATCAGATAGTCTCTCTTCTGCTGACATTTCCTTTAAGTACACAAGTTTGCAGATGGAAGTGGGATGCAGGCCATGGAGGGCACAGAAACATAACATTTGAGATGCCAGTCAGACTCCTCCTCACTATCAAGTGCAAAAGCATTTTATAAACTGAAGTAGGTGGCAAAGCGTGGGATTAAGTGGTGTCATGGACTCTCTGGGACTCATCGTCCTCTCAAGAACTTGCCCATACCCCATAGTCCTCTGTCAGAGGGACTTGCGCGCACCTGAGAACAGCAGTCTCACAGCATCACTGACTGTTGGCGCAGGGTCTTGAGCAGAAACCGTTTTGTACCTGTATCAGAAGACCCCCATTTTGTACCCGTATCAGAAGACCCACTAAGTGCAGCTTGCTGCAAGTGATGCTTTACAGGGGTGCATCTTTGCCTTGTTACCATAACAGCAGCAATGCAGAGGAGTGACATTAATGTTAAATTCAGACCTTCCTATGTAGAGGAACCATGTGGTGTTGGTGACAAAGTGTCTGTAAAGGCAATGAACAGACACAAGTGCGTTAGTCCTCAGCCTCTACACAGGTCTTACTGCTGCCGAAAGAACGGCTATTCACAGTTCCCATAAATCTAAATTGCTAACTTTCTTCCTTTCACAAGTGGGCAGGGAATAATTTCAGATGAAATTAATTAGTATCTAGTTCCACAACTTCAGTGGTGTGCAGAAAGAAATATAGAACAAAATGTAGAAACACCTCATTTCAGGAGTTGCTCTCACACCTTAGCCCGTGCACTCCTCTCCTCTTTTATGTTCTCGTGCCCATTACACATTCATATTATGAGTGGCAAAGGATTAATTTTAAAACTTACTCAGACATTTAGCCATTGCATGGGATTCTAAAATATCTATCCTCTGTAGATGGTAAAGTCTTATTTCCAAGAGAAAAGAAAAGGAATCCAAATCAATTATGGCACTGATTTTGTTGCTTCCTTTCTACAACCTACCAAAAAAAAAGAGTCCACGCTACAGAAGAGGGAAAGGAAAAGGTGTTGGTGGTTTTTTTTGTTATTTTTACATTGAGTTTGAGTGTTCCCTTTTGTTGCAGAGCCACTTCTCTCCCTTTCCAGTGATGCAGCATTACATGACACTTCTTTTGAACCAGAGAGGTTTGAGGGAAGCAGGGTCTTCCATGCTTTACGCAACAAAAACCCACGTTGATTTAACTGGAAACCTTGCATGATCAAGAAGCAGGGGATCAGGCTCTGTTTGGGAAGAGATAAAAGAATGAATCGTTTCCTTTTTCAGAGGCAGTGTCAACCAAAAGAATAATTCTGGCAGTGTTGCGGTGGTGGTGATAGACAGTATCTGTTCTTTTCTCCAAGGCAAATATATTCCGACGACTTGCAGAATCAGAGTAGTCGGTTATGGTGAACGGTGTATGACAAATCCCTGACGAACAAAGTACATAGTACCAGAAAACATTATGGAAAGTTCTACTGCTTGTGTGCAGCAGTGGCTTTTTATAGCCCTAATTATAATCGAGCAACATAATCTCTGCTTGTACACCCTGTGCTCTGAGCTTGTCCTGATCTCTCACTTTAAGAAGGCTCAATTCTGGCCAGTGCTTTGATGGGAGCCAGTGATAATGCTAATCTCCTAAGCAAAGCTGGTTACCAAGATACCCTAAAGGTATAATAGGGTAATTGACAGGTCACATTTATGTTTACTAGATGACTTCTACAATTGGCAAGAGGTTGACGAATAGTAAGGACAAGCTCTTTACTCTTTCACTACTGCAGCACAGATGGGAGTTACTTGATTCACCTTTTGTGTAACAAGTATTAGACCTGACATCGCTACTAATAAACATTAAGCACTACTCTATTTCTTATGCTAAAAGTGTGCTCGTTTTGTGCATTAGGATTATTTGTTGTTACTTTACTGATGGCTTTTTATCTAAGGGTAGTGTGGCAAACAATGTGGCTGCCTACATTTCTAAGGGCTATAATTTTTTTTTTTCTTCTGTTCGATGTACTGCAAGACTTCATAGGGTTAATCTGAGCATTTGAGGTAGGACTGGAATAATGCCGGCAAAAAGCAAGGAAAAATAAGGTACTAATGAAGATGAAGGAAAAAATGAGGACATTACTGGCTGTGGAATAGCTCTTGCCCAGTGTCAATGAGGCTGACAACGTTGTATTTTTCCTTTGAGAGGCAGCAGTTATCTCTCTCTCTGCTCTACCCCTTCCACTCCAGAAGATCAATAGGGATCCTTAGCTTAAGCATGGTGCGTTGCAGATTTAGACAGTTTCCACAGTCCCTATCTGGTAATCCTGTTAGGCAGAAATTCGTGGTAAACAATGCTGAACATTTAGATGGAAGAAGTTAAAAAAATCTGATGCAAAAGAGTTCTTGACTCTGAGTGATTAGTAGACAAGTAAAATGAATAGTTGGATATTAAAGTGCAGCTAATTAAAATTCAGCAGAAATTATCCTGGAGTGTGGAAACAATCTGGGAAATGAAAAGCAAGCTTTGTGTCCTATGTTCATGCAGTGAATGGCAGAAAAAGGAAGATAGGATTAATACCTGGCAGCTCTTGAGCCCATTTCAGTACTAAATTCCAGAACACAAAGCACATCACGAATTCACATGACAGAAGAAAGAATTTTGCATTACAGATAAATGTCAAAACACAAATACAAAAATGTAATATTTATATATAGTATATAAATATTAAAACCCATATAAAATGTGAGAATGTCAGCTTGAGCTGCAATGGCTTGTGCCATTCCAGTCCCATCTCGTCCATATTTCAGCCAAGTGCCTTCACCATTGGGAAGTCATTAAGGATTTGCAGATATGTAAGCAAATAAGGGAAAGAGAACCTTCAAGATGTCTTGAGTCCTGGAGTTTCCCCTATGAAAATGAAGTTTACATCTTTGTAGTACTTATAAATGGTAGTGGAGTCAGATGGCAGTTTTCCACACTGTCAAGCGAGGCAGTTGCTTCAAGAAAGGTGTATACAACAAATGGAAAAAAATCCACCATTTCTGAATTTTAGAGGACAACGAAGGACACCAGGTCAGCCTCTTCCCCAAGAAGGTCAGGTCAGTGGTCAGTCACTGTAGGCAGAGAGCACTGTGACATGCTGCAACCATGGCTGCAAGCAAGCACAGAACAATCATAGGCCCATAGCACAATATCTTGGCTTATGCATATCAGAAAATCCACATTAAGAAAACCTAGATGCAAATAATTGCTGCATTTGGGTTGGGAGGAAGGAACAGTCTGTACCTCAGAGCCATTCTCACAGCACTGAGCTGGAGCAGAGTATTGCATTGCTCTATGCTAAGAAAAATGATTGGGCTAGAAGGAAGGTGCCGGATGAAGGGGAGCTTCTGCAGCATCCCCGAGTCAGGGTCCTTCCCGAAACACAGGGGAGCAAGCAGGGGGAAGCAGCACCTGAAGAGGGGCCTGGCAGAAAGGGGCAGCAAAAAAGCTGCAGGAGCAGCCTGCTTACTCTGAGGTGGGGAGATAGATCTTGTTGAATAAAACTTATTCAATATCTGAAAACAAGAAGGCATTGCACTTTAGGTAAGAAGCAAACATAAAAGCCTTTTGTTGTTTCATCCCTTTTGGCTGAATAAACAATATCTGTCTTTGAATAAGCTATTTCTGTCATTTTAATCAGCTGCTAGTCACAGGCTCTCAGTGGAAAAAGGCTTCCCAGCACCAACGTAGTTAGGCCCTTTAGATTTATCTTAATTGGGGAAATAAAGGGGCTGCATTACGGGATTATTCCCTCAAGAAAAATTAAAAAAAAAGGCAAGCCTGCCACTTGGGGGTGCAGGCATGCTGGGCTGCCACAGCAGCTAAAGTGCAGCTTGCCTTGTAATTATGACAGCTGGATTCTTGGTTGTAAAACAGAGATAAGCAGCAAAATTAGCACCGTCATGGAGAAACGATGCATTAATATCAGAAGCTTTGTTAAGGCTTCCTAAATTTCCACTATCTCTGTATTGATAGTAAAGCAGCCCTCGAGGAGAAATAGAAGTCTTTTCTTTCCAGACAGTAGTTCTTCAGGGAGATCTCTGGCATGGAAACTGACGTGTGAAATCCAAGTTGCTATACAAGTAGTCATGCAATCGCAGAGTGTGCAGCAAAACGAAGGCATGACTGTAGCCCATACGAGTGCTGCCGGGTGAGTTATGCGAGCACACATAATAACGAAGATGGTGAAAGTTTTCGTGAATGCTACCAGCTACTGCATGTCCAGAGAGATATGTTGGACTAAAGCCCGTGCTAACATATCTTCTCTGCTAGTGTTGGCTTTATTAGTACAGGGGAGGAGGAATTTTTTTTTTTTTATCTGCCCTAACCTGCTGCATAATTTTGCAGTGCCCCGCTAACTGATGGCAGAGTGCCACCAGAGAGGCTTGCACCTCCGTGATGGGTGAAGTGCATGCTTGGTGTGTGCACCTGTGCCCTGCATGCAAGCAGCAAATGCTCTGGGATTCTGGGTGTAAAATACTCTTTATTGAAGTGTATTATTTCTGGCAATTGCATAGCTTCACCAATGCAAAAAGCCTGATCCTTTTAATTCTTTCCTGACAACACAATGTGATGAAATGGAAATACGTCCAATGTCAGAGAAAAATGCTATTAATTGCAAGCTCAGATGTAAAACTAGAGCTTTAGGGAAGGGCTGACACCCTGCCACTTACAGGCATTTAATGGCAGACAAAGGGCTTGTAAAATCAAATGCTGGAAACTACTGTGAGACGCTTGCCAAAGTAGCCAACAGATCAGACAACTCAACGACTCGTTTCCACTCTTAAATTAATGATGTCTGTGCTTTTTGTCATGCAACCAGCCCGGATATTCAGATTGTATCTACAGAAACGCTTCTCAACAGCCTAATGCTGTTAAGTTCTTCTCACTCAGCAATTGCATTAACGTTTAATATAATATTAATACAGGCTCTTTTACTACGAGTGCGTGTAGAGGTGATGCAAATTACGACTATAAAGTATCTCAAGAGCCTTTTGACTCCCATTGGGCAATTAGTACTTATTTCACTCTTGTAGCTGTTATCTACACAGGTAGGAAAAAAAAAAAATTGCGAGCAGTGGTCTGACATGGAACCTTCCTGTCCTCCGCCTTGGACTGCTGCTGGAATTTCACCACATTTTGCGTTCTTGCTGCGCTTTCCTTTCGGAAAGGGGCAGGATGACATCCTACCCGGGGACGGAGGTAGAGGAGCGGACGTTTACATGTCGTGTAAGTTCCCTATCCGGATGTTCTGGAAGAGGATTTCGAGTCGGCAGCCGGAGAAGCGCCCAACAAAGCGGCGGGGACACCTACGAAAGTTTGCGGCGGGTGAAACTGCCTCTGTGAACCGCACCAAGTCTGCGCCCCTTCCCCAATAAAAGCGGGCGCTAAACCACGACGTGATAATTTGTCGCGGAAGGAAAAAATCCGGGGGTGCAGCCCCCAGCCCGCGCTCCCCGCACCCGGGACGTGGCGGCAGGGAGCGTGTTTTTTGGGGAGGGGGGTAAGACGGGAGAAGGCTCCGTCTGAAGCCAGTGCCCCATCCCACACCCTCGCATCCCCCACGCCGGGGAAGCGGGGGGGAGGGGGGCTGAGCAGGTGCTGGGGTGCGCCGGGAAGCCCCGCCTCCTCCCCGAAGGAGCCGCTCGGGG
>JAAGAY010136071.1:0-22853 GCA_011801015.1 Ardeotis arabs
GGAGTCCCTCGCCCCCGGCCCCTTCCTCCACAGAAAGTTTCTCGGCAACTTTCTTCCGGGGCCGAGGGGTCGGGCGGGAGCGGCGGCGTTCCGCGCCGCCCGGGGCCGGGCGGGGGGCGGGCTGCGGGGGAAGTAAGTTTGTGAGGGGAGGCCCACATCCCCCAACCCCACCGCCGCCTGGCTGCCTCCGCGACCCCTTCCCACCCGGCTGCCGCGGTTGCTGGCTCCCCCGGGCTGGCGTACAGCAGTCGGGTTGGTGCTGGGCGTCAGCCCGGGTCCGTGCCCGGCGCCCGGGCGCAGGGAGAGCCGGCCGGGGCCGGGGGAGGTAAAAGGGGTGTAATTCAGGAAATTGCTTTGTGAATCGCCTGTAGCTCGGCCTGCGTGGAATTATTTTCTGTTATTTTTAATTTTTTCCCCTCACTCTTCTGGTTTGTACCCCTGCCTCGAGTGCTCCGACTGCTTTAAATTTCTGAGTCATGAATTTAAATGTTCAGTCATCACACCTCATCGAGCCTCCTCGTCTTCCTTACGGTTAAAAAAAAAAAAAAGTGTCGGACACAGGCAGAGGCCATGCGTGACTTTCTGCACCGTGCAGACCAGCAGGCTCGCTCTGCGTAAAGTTGTGCCCACATCCTGAGGGCTGGTGTGTCTTCTTCTCCAGGATTACAAATACACGGGTTTGTCGCATTCGTTTCAGAATGGTCCATTCCAGATGCCTGGTATACATGCGGGTATGGGCCCCTTTGCGTTGGGAAAGCTAGGTTATACATATTTCCAAGCCTCGTGGTTGTTAAGAAGGTATATTCAGGTGTGCCTGCAGGGTTTAACCTTAAGCAGAGACTGGTCGCTAATTAAAAAATAGATGTTTGGATCTACTTAAACTGGCAGAATATTCCAAAACCAGTTTAAAACTTGGAGCGTGTTGCCAAGGAAAGTGCATTGTCTTTCTCTTAATAATTCATAGACAGCTGAATGGAATTTCAGGCAAATTTTGCAAGCAAAATTGCTCTTTAGTCAGGGAAGCAAGATATAAAAGTTTACCTCAGAGACTTTTTCTTTGATTTTTGGGAAGTAAGCCCTTGAAGAGGGATTTCTATTAAAATTGCCTTGTCAGTTACACTTGAAGACTACACTCTGTGAGTAGGTAGTACAGTTTTGCCATAACTCCATGTTTCTGCAGGCTTCATAGATGTCAGAACTGTTCCTTTCCAGACAACAAAACCTTGCGCTTCCACTCATGTTTCTGATGCTTGTCTGTAAATTTAGCTTAGGAGGTTCCTGCTGAACATGGGCGTAGAACAGAGACTATGGGTGTGTTTTGCACAGCCAGGGTGGTAGGGTTGACTTTGGGATGAGGTAGCATCTGTGATGGGAACAGGAGGAGACCAGCACTGGCACTGTGCTGAATTTAAAAGAAAAAGAGGCAACACGTGTAAAATTGTACCAGGCGTGTAAAACAGTGACAGTAGTTGATAGCAGTGGTTGCCAGTGTTGATTCCAGGGGTTTCGTTTGCTGTATTTTCTCAGGAGGTGCAGCTCAACATGCAACTGTGGCACCTGTATGCCCATCAGTTGTTCTAATAACTTTTCTGGCTATTAGCCTATTTCGAACAAATTTGGCAGCAGAGATCTCCCAGGTGAACAATTTCAACAAAATTTGTGAAGGTAAGGAAGCCAGGTAGAAAAAGAGTTGTTAACCTGCACACCAGAGAGTCCACATCAGCTCTTATCTCAGCTGGAAATTGATGCAGGAAATGGGGCCTCAATGGTTTTGCCGCTCACAGAGCTACTTGTCCAGTTTTGAATAACTCCTTAATATCTGGACCCCAGTAATGCTCTTTGAAATCTGAAGAACTTCATTTGGAATGAGAGTAATGAGCTCAAGGTAGCTTTAATCTGTACTTCATATTATAAAGAGAGATTTTCAGAGGAATATTTATTACCTAACAGTTCTTTGGTTATGAAACAAATGAACAGAATAGAAAGTGTATTTAAATTGCTACGTTATTTGAAATCACTAGAAAAATACTTAGAAATTTTGGATGTGCTGCGTACTGTGTAACAGAATTATTGAAAAACTGCAGTTCACAATTTAGGTTTTTTTATCAATATTAACGTAGAAGAGCAGAGAACTACACTTCTGCAGTAGAGGGATATTCTTTATTGTGAGCTTTACGTACTTCCTGCAGCTCCCGAAGAATGAAATTGGCACTCTGTTCGCTCACATAAATGATGGCTGTCACGTGACAGTGATGTGAAAGTCTGTGGTGCGGCACATGTCAGTTAATGTGGTCAAAGTTTACTTTATGAATGAAGTAGCTGCATGGTTTTACTTTTCTATATGCACTGTCTGTGGACAAAAGCTGTGTATTTTAAATAGATAATTCCTTTGTGTTCAAACCGTTAGTGGAAAGAAATACGTTCTTTCATCTGTATTCCCTACTTGGATCCAGCTGTTTTGCCTCACACTTTGATTGCAGTTTGAGTAAGCCACCTCGATGTTAATTGAAAAATTGGTGTCAGTATTAACACAAAGACTACTTCAGGAATGTGTCTGTATTGCTGCATCACATCAAGCAGCCTTTCTCAGATAGGACACTTTCCATGGAAACATACACAGGCTGTGGTTTCTGTGAAGCCCTCATGAAAGGTTTTGGGCTTCTAGTACTTGAAGTCCTCTGCTAGGTGATGGAACAGATTGATTAGTGAGGAAAAAATGTAATTTCTCAAACTACTGTAACACAATGGTTTAGCTTTTGTCCTGAAGTAACCACCTCCAAGTACAAGCAGATAGCTCATTCTCAATGTTTATTTCATTTTTGTTCTCCTTGAGAATGCCAGTGTGATGCTGCTTTATAGAGATGAATTTTATGATGTGGCAGCCACTTTTTTTTTTTTTTTAAATACAAACTGCTTTACAGTTGCCATATGGTAACTTCCTTCAATCACCACAGTCCCTGACTGCATTCAAACCAGTGACTTAGAGCTGCAGGGTGCCAGATTGTATGATCAATTGCCAGGTTATGAAGGCAAACCTGGACAAAATTCCCATGTGCATGCTGAATTTAGTAGGGAAAAATTCACATTGAAAAGATGCTGTCCACTAACTGCAGGGCAAGTTTAATTTTAGGTTTTAAGAGATCATTCTTACTGCCATTTCCACCTATGGGGGTTTATCCTTAATGGTGCCAGTGCATCAAAGCAGAAACTGGCAGTGATGCAAGGTATTGAAACAAGTGGGACTGCACCCTTAGGTAAAGTTAACATGCACGACTGATTGCAAGATCAGAGATCAAGTTGATAGTAACATTAATGCTAGAAGTTAAGTAAATGTTATTACTTATGCATGAGTTTTGTTCCCTTTAGATTTAAACACATATTCTTTAAAAATGCAAAGGATAATTGGAAATAGGATCGAAAATGCCCTTTCTGTTGTCACTTGGGGTAGGCACCTGCACAGGGCACCAGGTTTCACACCATGTCCCGAAAATTGGTGGATCAAAGTCATGCTCAGCTGAAGTGAGCCCTTGAGCTGAGGGTCTTCTGCGAGGTCTGTTAGTTTGTGTCTGAGCCCCGCAGCCCAGCAGGATACTGCCATAGGGATCATCAGTAAGCAGATCCTTGGCTGCGTTGTCTGTTGTCGGGGAGACCGGGGTTTTGGTTTGATTTTTACTTGATGGTAGTGTTAGGTGATGTTACAGGGTGTGGTTGGAGCGTGATGAGGAAGTAATGACCACTAAAACCTCAGACTGGCATTATCTGTATTTCAGCTTCTCAAGTACTCTTAAGATGTTGCATAGGAAATGAGATAACTCTTTTTGCTAACTTGGCTATATTTTATCTTTGTATTTTTGGAAGGCAAATGCTGTTACAATAGTGTAATGTGAGACTCTAATTACGTCTATATCCTAAATGTTTGCATAAATTTTGACTTCTGATGGTGCTATTAAACTTCAAATAATTTGTCTTTGAAATTGATACTTCAGGGGGATGAAAAACTTCTGTGACTTTCTTCACACCAGAAGTCTAAAGAAGTCTGGGAAAAATAAATGGTTCTTCAGAAGTGTTGAGCCACCCCTTCAGTTCAGATTTTAGGATCAGCTAGAGCAGGCTTACAAAAGTGAATAACTTCATTTACTTCCATTGACAGTGAAGTTGAGTAAACACACCCATGTAAGTAAATCTTTGTAGATCAGGGCCTTTAACTTTGTTTTGGAGAAACTTTCAGGAGCGTTTTCTGGCATTATTCAGACATTTAAAGTCAGTCTTCATATTGGAAGACTTTGATTCAGTGGGGTTAATTTCCTTTGTTTGCATATGCCCAAAGCATCTTCTGACTTGCAAAACCAAGACAGTAATAGTGTTTTACTCATGGTGTAAATGATGGAGCATAAATGCAGTCAGGTCTCGGGTGTGCTTACCAGGACTGATGGCCCTGTAGCAAAAAAAGGGTTGGAGTGGAGGATGGTGTTCATGTTCAGTCTCGTTCTGAATGTTTGCCCATAGTTCGGGCAAACTTTCTGACAGTGCATGCAAAGTTCAGCTTCAGGAAGAAAAATACAGTATCTGGGCTAGAGGTTTTGAAATTCTCCACCATACTTAATGCCCATACAATTGTAAGAAAAGACAGTGCTTCTGCAAGGTATTTAAAGAGTAATTAGAGGGTATTATGAACCTCTTGTGTATTGCAATTGTATAGCATTATAACTGTTTTGGCAGCCAGCCAGGAAAAGAAGACTTAAAACAAGTTAACACTGAACAATCTTGGTTTAAGTATGATTAGATAACAAAATTAATATTTATGCTTCAAATGTGACAAAGGAAAAATAGATCTGCGTTGTTAGATGTATCTTCTTGCTTTTCAAGAACAGTTTGTTGGAAACTAAAATCATGACCAGCACTTGTGACCCCAGAAGAATCAAAAAACCCCTTCGAAGTCCCTCTGTATACTTTACTCTTCCTTTCCACACTTTTCCTGTTGCTGGTTCGTTTTTACCAGCTTGGCTTGTTTAACACAAATACTCTATTTTGCCAGCCATAGTACCCCAAAGGCCAGAAGCTGAAAGGCTGTGCCAAGGAGAGTATGGCCGCAGGCTGTCCTGGTTCTTAGGCTCCCTTCTTGAGCATCCAGTATTGCCTGGTGTTCCGGACAGTGAGGACCAGTGGTGAACCTCTGGTCTGAGTCAGAGGTATTGGGGCTAGATGAACTATTGGTCTGATTTGTAACAGCTGGCCTTTCAGGAGGCTTAACTTGATGAACATGTGCCTCAAAGGTGAGCAACACTGTTAAGGTTTGGGTCAAAGCACGCTCCACTGAAAAATGAATATAGAATTAATGTCTAGAAAATATTCTTGTTTTCAAAATATACATTTATCTGAAGCTAGCCTTCATTTGCCAAACTGTGAGAAAGAAAACATTAACAAAGAGCGGTGGTTGAGGAAGGAAATGTGAACATAAATACAAAAATTCTATATTTCATTGTAAAGTGTTTAAAACAAATCCGTAAGCTTAGTAGTACATCTTCCAAGTTATTTTTTCAGTTCTCTTGTATCTCCTTTCTTTGCTTTGATTCTGATACTGTTTTTCTGAATGTTTACTGTTTGAGATTAAAACCTTACCTTACTGATTTCCACATGGAGGTCTTCAGAAGCATATTAACAGGCAAAATTTCTAGTGTTTCAGTTAAAAGTTTAACGTGGTTAGTCTGTGAGAAACAGATAATTAGATGTGACATGTAGGTCTGAAATTTGTATAAAACAGTGGTCTTCAAACATCTTAAAAATTGAAAATCTGCACCATACCTAGTAGCACACGTCACATTTTAAAAATCTCATCTCGTTTTAAAAAATGTCACAATTTAAAAACATACGTAAAGACGTGGCGTTTATATTCATGTGAGGACTAAGCAAGGGTGAGATGAAATGAGAGGAAAGTTTATGGTGATAAAAGTGAGTATTTTGTGTCCCCTTTCCCATAACTTCTTGAGCTGAAAACGGAATGTTTTACTACTTCTGATGTTTTTGTGGATACATAGTATTTAGCATTTGTGACTAGCTCCGATTCCAGTAGTTCAGTTGAGGTACTCCACATTTTCTCAGAGGTGTGCTATTGGTGCTATTCTAAAGCTGCAAACATATTTAATAGCAAATCTTATGCGCTTGTAGGTAATTTCTCTTAATAGAAAATCTTACCATACTTCAGTGACAAGTGAACCTGAAAATATGGATTTTTTTTTTTTTTTTTGCACAAATTTATGCAAGGCTTAGATAAGATCTGTAGGACAAAGGCCATTCTCTGCCTTGTGTGATCACCAGCCCAGGTGAGTTGTGTATCATTGTTGTGAGAAGGCTGTCCCATACTGCATGGAAATGGAAGATTTGTGGTTTTCTTGTTTGTTTGTTTTTTATCTTAAACCTTAACAGTGTATCTTAAAATGTAAGTGTACTCTCTGGTTTCTGAGGCATGTGATATTTGGGATTTTTGCCAAAATATGTTTTTTTGTTTTGTTTTTGAGGTCATCTCCCCTCTCACCCCCCCAAGTTCTAAGTAGAAGATGCGTTAATAGAATGACAAAGTCCTGAAAGCAAAGAGAGAGAGAGAGAGAGATTTTTGACTGATACCAATGTTAAATATTTGTTTAAAAGATCGCTAAGTGGTATAATAGTATTGACCAGATCAGCTCATCTGCACACCCAACTGAAAAAAGTGCATTGGAGAGAGAAAAAGACTATACTAGTCCCACTGTGGACACCCGTGTTTAATTCTGTTCTCGTATTAAAGTTAAATACTCTCTTCAGGAAAACTTACAGCATAGACCAAAAAGTTATTCTTTTTGAAAACAACTACCCATGAAGGAAAGAGACGGGAAAACCAGGATTAATTCCTGAACTGTTACTGCTAGTCAGTTGGGGAAATTTTCCTGAGTAAAATTCCTTTTCTCAGCAGCCACACTTTTTCAAGCCTGAGAAGTAAGTATTGTATTAATATTCTGTAGGGAGTGAAAAACAGGGTTATGGTGTGGGGTTTTTGTGTGATTTTGGTTTTTTGTTTGTTTGTGTGGGTTTTTGTTGGGTTTTGGTTTTTTTTTTAGTTCTGTGATTTTCAAATGAGTGAGAAAAATGCAAATACAAAATTCTCAGCTTCAGAAGACACAAAAATTAAATGCTGACCTGTATATGGCTTTAGATGCTAAGATGCAATAGTAATATGGATACTTTTTTTGTTTACTTTCAAGTACAGTTCTGTATTTTAAGTACAGTTATACGCTTAAAACAATTCATAAATCATAGTGGTTGAGGTTATTTAAAGTGATAAACTTTCAAAATAGCTTGCTGAAGAATTAGATATATTATGTAATTTGCTAAAGATAACAGTCTCCTTTTTCATTTTAGGAAACATTTCTTAGCTTGTACGCTGTAGAAACCTGTGGAACTGATTGATTCAGGCTATCATGATGGACGTAAAATAAGACAAGTGATAGTTTATAGATGAAAAATTATTTCCCTGGAAACGTTTGACTTGTTCTAACAAAGTAGGTGTATTTAAATATTCTGGAATTAATTTGCATTGGTTATTAAATTTAGGGCTTTTTGATTACCTCCCTGCTCCGCTTTAGCTTAGGTCTGATGTACCTTCAGAACACTATTTAAATTTGGTGCATACATGGTGAAACCGTAGCCAAGTTAATACAAATTTACTCACATTAACAAGCATGACACTTTGATTTTCATATGGTTATTTTAACTGATTATTTTAATTTAGTTTTGCACTTGTGCTTCTTAGTTCTTTTTCTAAAGAGAGAGGCTGCGTCTTACTGGTCAGTAAAATACATTGACTCTAACTATAGGTTAGGTTTATCTTGTTAGCTTTTTGCCAGGGGCATGGATTTTCTGCCTGTGTGTTTAATGTAGTAATAAAGTGTCATAATATTTCTTTTAAGCTATATATATATAAAATTATGTCAGCTCAGTTTGTATGCAAGACATTTTTTTTTCTTCCTAATTTGTGTTTAGTGGCATTTGAATGGAAATTCTGATTGAAATTCGTATTGATAACCAGCGTTGCATTTTAAGGAACAAGTTAATAATATGTTGCCTTTTAGATAAGGATACAGAAGGCAATCATTCTAAATGCAAAACACATTTTTTTAAAAAATCTGATGGATTTATTTACAAAAGGGAATCTTAGCTTTAATTTGTTAATTTTGGTTACCAAAACCTGTAAGGTATTAGAATGAATAGATCTCGTACTTGCAAGTTTTTGTTTTATTGGAAAATATGAACAAAAATATCTCCTCTGTCTTTTAACCTTATCTTCCCTAAACATTTCTCAGATTCTGATGAACCGATTTCTAAATAATATTAATTGGGGTGAGATTCTCTGCACTTGTAACAGCTTATGTTACTTCAGGTATTTGTTCAAATTCTGATTGCAGGTGGTTATGAATGAGCTCTGCTGGTTTGGTGGTTTGAATTTGTTTAGAGTTTTGGTAGCTAACAGCACAGTTTGAATATTTTTTTATTATTATTTACTATAGATTATCCTAACAGGAAATTGGAGTCTTAATATAAATTTATGTTGCAATTTAAAAAAAAATTCTTTCTCCACTTAAAATATTTTTTTAAAGTGCCATCAGAAGGGTACCTTTCCATTATAACGTGGCGTGTGGTCAGTTAGCATAGGACAATTTGGCTGTGCAGGTCTGTTGTATTTTAATTTTGCTATTATACAAATACTTAGAAGTAAACATTGTTTACTGCATTTTATGTAGTGTAGTATACCCAGGTAACCAAATAATTTATTTGTCTGAGTCAAATAATCTTCAGGCTGACAGAGTAACCTGCCAAAACCTCTGAGCCAGTGGACGAATCAGAATGTAAGTTGTTCGTGACAAAACTCTTACCTGCACTGACAGGCAACTGAAAAGTTTGTAAGGGTTATTGCTGCATGATTTCTACAGCTTGGAAAGCATGCCATTGAACTGTTTCTCCTCTTAAAGTGTTTCCTAGACTTTTTCCACCTCAGCTCCTCTGAAACTGAAAAGATGAGGCAGATGCATTAGATTGTACAGTTTTACAGTCAGAAAATTTGAATAGGTTTATATTATTTTTTAAAAAAATCTTGCCATATAAAACAACTTTTCACATGATTTAAACTGAAATGGAAATTAGACTTCTTTTTCATTTTTTTAATTGTTTGTTCATCAAATCAATCAGGGTTTGTTTTTTTTGTTTTTAGTTCATTAGGAAGTGGAAAAATGTGAACCTATTTTTATTCACAGATATTTTAGCATTGCTGTTCTAGGACCTGATCCTTTTTCACACTGAAGTCAAGTGCAAAATTCCCCTTGACTTCAGGGAGAGCTGGATTAGCTTTACACAAAAGGACCAAAGTGTCCTTTGGGATTAGTAGAGGCAACTCTATTGAAGTAGACTTCATTGGAATACAAAATGAAAACAAGGAAGTGTTGCCAGCCTTTACAAGCAATGAAGTTGGATCTGTTAGCTCAAACAGCTAGGTTAATTTAGCAGTTGGATCAAGTAAGTGTTCCTTTTTCTAACTGGATGGTGCAGTTATAGTAGTTCACTGCACTGAGCAGTGAATAAGATGTCACTTTTTTGACTACAAGTGTTTTACAGAAGCTGGAATCTGTTTATGAACTCTTCTGTCTATATGGCATAAGAATTATCACAAGAAAATTCAAAACACTTTAAAAATGTTAGCAAATGTTCAAGCAGTTTATCCTTAAGTAGCAGAAAGAGATTCATGTATTGTTTGTTGTTTGCTAAGTTTATTTTGAAAAATTGGGTAGGGTTTGGGGATCTTTGTACTTTCAGCATCATGCTGGTGTCCTGTGTGGCTTTCTATAGTCTTGCTAAAGATGGGAACAGAGTAATTCTTTTACACAGAAAGTTGAACTGGATATTATCCTGTGTGTTTGCTCGTGGTATCCAGAGTAATCCCATTGACTTCCGTGGTAGACAGTGGCGTCTTTGGCATCTTTTTTTATTCTTTACCCAACGGTATCAGTGTTGTGTACACAAATGATGGAGAAACAGTATTTGAAAAACAAACTCAAATATAGTGGTTACTTATGTAATACTCTTGCTATACTTCTTGTAAAATTACCATTTGTCACTTTTGCGTATCAAGTTTTTCTTTTAGTGCTTCTGGTATCTGTTGGGATCATGAATTAATTCAGCAGCCTGTATGGTTATTTTGACCGAAGCACTGTATGGCTTTCTTGTACTTTCCCTTTGAAATTTCACAAAGGGACGGTGGCTGGAACATTGTAATCTCCTTAGAATAAT
Organism: Ardeotis arabs; assembly: GCA_011801015.1. Classification (NCBI taxonomy): domain Eukaryota; kingdom Metazoa; phylum Chordata; class Aves; order Otidiformes; family Otididae; genus Ardeotis; species Ardeotis arabs. The sequence continues at coordinate 10,312 of JAAGAY010136071.1, forward strand.
CAGAGAATGACTACTTAAATGCTTCTCCGTGTTTCTTTATTAACATTTCACATGTGAAAAAAAAATCCCCTCCCTGGGAAGAACGCAGATGCGTAGAGCTCTTAGCCATTTAGCGTATGTAGCTCTGCAAAAAAACCGTCCACAAATAACTGCTGCTGCAGCAATATTTAGCTGGTGTTAAGGGGTTAAGGAATAAACTGAAATTCTTTGAAACACTTGAGGTGCTAAATTTACAAAACAAGACACAAGAACTGTTTTAAGATTAGTCATAGTTAGGAAGCTCATTGAGCCACCAGCATCTTCCTGGAAACATCCTGTACTTTTGTCGTCTTCAGCTAGCTTCATCTATTCACGGTCTTAACTGCTTTTTGGTTTTCAGAAACTCTTGCTGCAACTTCTTTGTGACTAAGGCGCATTGTCAATCAGTCCCGTCCTCCCCATGCCAGCCAACTGTCCCCTTAATGCAGCAATTCACTTGGATGAATAGTGCTCATACTTTAAGGAGACAATTGCCTACCAGAGAGAGTGCCAAGTTGATTTAACTTTGCACAAGTGTGAAAGAATTTTTAAATGGATGCTGTCAACTAATGTTGGCCCGGGGCTTCAGCTGCCTGGAAATTGTTATAATCTCATTGGGAGTATGTCCAAATTTGTTTAAAATATTTTAGTCAACCGCCTGGCTGCAGAGAGCATTAGTACCCCAGAAACTGTTGTCAAACGATCGTCCTTGGTCTGTCGGAACTACAGTGGACGTGTCCTGGCCAAATGTACAACACAGCTTTTAAAATGGGCTCTTTTTTGGCAGTACATTGCTAAATTGGTGAAAGAATACGGGATTCGTGTTGTAATCTGCTCCTCCAGTTCAGTTTAATGCCACAGCGTGTGTTTGAAACACCGAGTCGGATGTGTAATACAGTGTAAAACCACAACTGTAGCCTACCATTACTGTAAGGCTTACAGAGCTGAGCTACCATTTAGCCAAACCAGCTACTGGATTATCCACTACCTGGTAATTTTTAGGACTGGACAGAGTTTAGGAAAACTGCATCACTTCTTTGCTGGCCAAAATCTTTTGATGCATTTTTAGTTTTAATGGAGATTTGAAAGGATGCTTACCTTCTAGGTACACCATCACTTGAATGCAGAGGGTTTGGTGCTGTGCATTCTTTTTTCCCCAGTAAGTGTAAGCACAGGCCTCATTTTAGCATAGTTTGGGGTCTGATACATCTTCAGTGCACTTCTGAAGGGAAGAGAGAAGGTGAAAAAAGTTAAAGAAGAAACATGTGGAGAAGATGCTCCCTGAAATTCCTGATGTCTCTGTTTCAGGGAGGCCAGGAAATCTGAGAAAAGGAGCTACTTCTGTCAAGAGCCTAACAGAATATGGGAATTATACTAGATGAGTCAAAAGGATGCTATTAACAAAATGCTTATTTTAAGGGAGAGAAAAATTGTTACCAGGCATGATAGTTGCATGGTATGTCTGGTAAACTTGTATTTTCCCAACAGTCAGCAGTGAGGGGCGGGGGGGGGGGTGTTTTCCTTGCTTCTCTGAGATCATTAGGCCATTACAGCTGCAACAACATTGCTACTAGTTTAGATACATTTGTGAAGAAAAAAGAGGCATTGTTATTTCAGTGCCTGGCTGAAATAAGTAGTTTGCTAAGCAGTGCTGTGAGATTGTTAGTTGTTTTGAGGGCATCCCAATTAGTAGATGTGCAGCTATTAATGAGTAAGTGTATTGTGTACATCAGAAAAAAAAATTACTTAGCTTCTGTTCTTTATCTTCTCCGATCTATAATAACTTCCGAATATGAAAGACGAGAAGTTGATTGGGAGCTGTCAGCATAGCATGGATTTATGAAGGGGAAATCATGCTTAACCACCTTCTGTGATGACTGGCTGGGTGGATGAGAGCAGAGCCCTGAATATTGTTTATCTTGCCTTTAGTAAGGCTTTCAACACAGTCTCCTGTAGCATCCTCACAGATAAATTGATGAAGTACATGCCAGGGTGAGTGAACAGTGAGAGAGACTGGAAACTGGCTGAATGGCCACTCTTAAAGATATATCACCAGTGGCACAAAGTCCAGCTGGAAGCCAGTCACTAGTGCTGGATCCCAGGGCTCAATACCAGGGCCAGTCCTGTTTTAACAGCTTCGTTACTGACCTAGGTAAGACACAGAGAGGTGCACCCTCAGGAAGTTTGCAGAGGATACAAAACTGTGAGGAGTGGTTGATAGACCAGAAGGTTGTGCTGCCATCCAGAGGGACCTCAACAGACTGGAGGAGTTGGCTGATGGGAACCTCATGAAGGTCACTAAAGGGAAATGCCAAGTCCTGCCCCTGGAGAGGAACAACTCCAGATTCCAGTATATGGTAGAATTCAACCAACTGGAAAGCAACTTTGCAGAAAAGGACCTGGGGGTCCTGGTGGAAAAGATGTACATGAGCCAGCTATGAACACTTGCAGCAGAGAAGGCCAGAGGTGTCCTGGGTGCATTAGGAGAAGAGTTACCAGCAGGTTACGGAGGTGATCCTTCCCCCCAACTCGGCACTGGTGAGTCCACACCTGGAATGCTATCTCTGCTTCTGGGCTCGCCAGTACAAGAGAGACATGGATGTACTGGAGAGAGTCCAGCAAAGGGCCACTAAGATGACTAAGGGTCTGGAGCATTTCTTCTGTGAAAGGCTGAGAAAGCTGGGAATCTTCCTGGAGAAGAGGAGGTTCGGGGGGATCTTATCCGTATGCATATCTGATGAGTTGGCATAAAGAGGACAGAGCCAGGCTTCTCTCGGTAGTGTCCACTGACAGGACAAGAGGCAATGGACACAAGTTGTAATACAGGCTATTCCATTTAAACATAAGAACAAAAGTGTGGATTTTTTATTGTAAGAGTGATGGAATGGTGGAACAGGTGGTCCAAAAATGTTGTGGAGTCTCCATCCTTGCGATAACTCAAAACCCAACTGGACACAGCCCTAAGCAACTTGCTGTTGTTGATGTAGCTTTGAGCAGGGGAGTTGGAGTAGGCATCCTCCAGAAGTCCCTTCCAGCTTCAGCTGTTCTGTGATTTTCATTAAAGGATTAAGAGGGCTGCAACAGTAAGTGTGGTAGTTGAAATGAAACAAAACACCAGGTGTTGAAAGGCAGAATATTTTGGTTGGTTGGTTGTGGCAGCTAAATTTTTGTTTGTTTCTACCAGCTTTCTTATGGCAGCTTGGGAAGAGGGGAGATAATTCTGCAACTACATTGTTCTCTTGAGTTTCTAAGCTTTCTGCTATTAATATCAAGTCTGTGTATGGCTTTGTCTGCTGTGTCCTCTCCCTACTCCCATGGCAGCAGTGGTGAGGATACTGTTAACTTCTCTGCTGCCTGAAGCAGCACGTTTTCATTTTGTATTTGGAAAGGTGTTTTTCAACATCTGTGATAGGGTAATTTTTTTCTTCCTAATACTGTAAAAATTTACCATGTGAATGCTATGCTTGCTCCAACGGTTTCTTTACCAGTGATAAGGTGGGGTTTTTTGTTGTTTTTCTCACTACATTTGAACCAATGAGTCCATGCTGCTGTTCTGTTGTTAGAACTACAGACTTCTGTTAGACTAATACAAAATATGGAGATGAAAAAGGAGCTGAAACTGTTGCATATGGATTTAAACACACTATTATGTTTAACTAACATCTTACAAATAAAAATGTGATCACAACGAAACCCAGCATTTGAGCTTGCATCACAGAAAGGCACTTGATCAATTTGGTAAGGTGGGACTCATTTTCAACTCTTTATCTTTGGACCTGTGAGTGAAAAATAAGATGAAAGTCAGCGCTATGCTGAAGAAAAATTGGATGAACTTGAACTTGAAATTTAGAGGGCACTTGGAAACCTTGTGAAACAAAACTGCAACTTCACATAATTTGTGAGAATATAAATACTTGTGCATATTGAAAACTGACTTGGTTTAGTCCTTGTCTCAGGTTGCCTGCTTGTTGGTTGTAATTTCTGCAGAAGTTCTCAATTCCAGTCTTCTAGCAAGATGTTAAGAGTTGTGTTTTCCTTTGAACACTATCTCATTTGCAAATGAATAGCTGTTTTCACAAGCTCATTTGTGTTTTCTGGTAATTAGGACAGCTATTAAATAGTTGAATGGCTACTACTGCACAGGAGTAGTAAGTATGGAACTATCATTTACAGGCTGGAAAGATAAGAGAGTTCTTTTGATGCAACTAAATGCTTGTAGTATTACTGTTATGGTAAATCTTTATCATGTACTGATCTTCCCAAAGATACTGCTTGAACCTTCTATAGAAAAAAAAACAAAAACCGCTTACATCTCTTTAGAGAGGCTTGCTTTTGCACTTAGAAGTAGTACAGCTTGCCAAACAGCAAGCAAGCAAGGATCATTGTAGCATAGACACTAAGCAACAATTGCAACATCTAGCTAAGATATAAATTCCTTTATGTATGATCTATATGTCTTAATCTGCATGTGACATTGATTTTTATATATTTTTTTTTAAAAAAAAAAAAGGCTCTAGGAGAGATCTGAGGAACTACAGATCAGTAAGCCTGACATCTGTACTAAGTAAATTAGTCAAAATAATATTGAAGATAACATGGATAAACGTGATGTATTGAGGAGGAGTTAAGAGCCTGCTGTGAAGGGATGTTATGTTTTGCAAACTCACTGGAGGATTTTTGAAGGCAAGCAGATGAATAAGTAAGATCTGACAGAAATTGTTTACTTGGATGTCCAACAGGCATTTGACAAGGGTCCCTACCAAAGAGTTTTGAAGAAAGAAAGTAGTCATAGGATAGGGGAAGAGGACTTTATGTGGTTAAATTAATTACTAAAATATAAGAAAGGGAGAGTTGGAGTAAATAAAGTAGAGAGGAGTCCAGGGTAACAATTCTCCAGGGTTATGCTGATAGGGAATGTTCAAGTTCATAAAGGATATAGAAGAAAAGTGAGCTCACAGACTTTACTGATGGGTAGCAGATGCAAAGACAGACCCTGGCATTGCACAAAGACTTGACATTGCTCAGACACTGGATGTTAAAATGGCAGGTGAAATTTCCCATAAATTGCTTCATGTGGTATATTTGGAGGTGGGAAGGAGCAAGCTTACCTTCTCGTCTAAAAAGGTGAGCTCAAAGCTGACTATTGCCACTAGAAATTATTTGGAAAGGAAGGGAGAATAATGATCATACTGTTTAAAACAAAATAAATTTTTAAAAATTGAATTACCTTGTGTAAGTCTGTCCTACCCCCCCATCCCTGTCATCATCTCAAAAAGAATGTAGTTGGAGTTTTAAGGAAGAGCAAATATGAAATGTGAAACAATTTTTGTAAGAGCAGCAGCCTGAATTCATTACGGTAGAAAAGGTGACCAAAAAGTGGTGTGACAGAATCCTGTAAATTGTTGAGCAGCCAATGGGACATAAATAGCGAGTGTTTATTTGCTGTCTTTTTTTAGTGCACACACACTAGGAGGTATCTAATGAAACTAGCAGCTGATGAAGTGAAAACAGACAAAAGGAGGTGGTTCTCTACAGAACGTATAATTAAGCTATAGAATTTCTTGCCTTAGGAATTTAAGGAGGCTAAACATTACATCATTGCAGAGGGAAACTGCCGTTCTGTGGAAGAAGAATCATCTAATGCAAATACCTATTCTTGTTCAGGAAATCCTGCTTCTACAAACTGTTGGGGGCTTACAGAGTATTCTAAGGAAGTGTTACTATATGTTTATTGTGTTCTTACGTGCTTCACTCGGTGTATCTATTATTGGCTGCTGTTAGAGGGTATTTGAATGGACGTGGACCTTTGGGTCTTGGTAAGTACAGACATGCCTTTGTTGTAAAGCTTGCCTTCTTTTTCTTTTTAATTATTTCTCTGTTACTCATTTCCCAGAATCCTTTCTAGCAGTAGCACTCAAACTTTGGCCCAAAATGAGGTGCTAACCTATTTAGGGGATCTTTTGGGGCCCTGGTTACATATTCTTTTCTTTGTGTGACCTTATGCATGACACCAAAATATAAAATCTCCCTGAAGCAAAGATCATGTTCAGAGCAGAGATAGGACTGCAGTATATGTCAGTCAATGGTGTAATTTCATATGACTTCATCCTCTTACTGCTGCATAATACTTTTTTGGTCATGGATGCACTTCCAGTCACATCTCTCATGTGCTCCTTCTGCAACAGAGGCCCTTTAAGGAAAGATATGTTTTAAGGAAGAGGTATTGATTGAACAAATGCATGATGTGGGCTGTCTGCAGGCTGATTATTTCTGCTCTCCCTTCAGAATCCTTTGCAGTGATTTTGTATTTCCCTTTGCTTCCCCAGACATGCTAAGCCCCCGTATCTCTCTGTTCTATGTGACCAGCTTATTGATAAAATGTACTTCTTTGTGTCTGTAATGACTATTGAAATAATCAAGGGACTGCTGTACTTGTAAATGGAAAAGTAATATTAAGAGGACATCGTGCTGGACAGAAATACTACATTTGAAAAGATTCACACTATTTGAAACAAGAGGCTGCTTTGTCATGTAGCTGCCCTGTTCCTTTTGTTAAGGTGGCAGCTGCGCAAATCACAGATTTTTGCTGTTTAGTTCAATCTTAGTTGATAATTTGATTTAGTGGTATACTTACTGTGTCACTGATTTTTGAATCCTAAGTCCCTGCTTTCTGTAGAAACATTCTTAAAGTTAAGGCTGAGATTAGGCAATTAGTAGATTTAGTAATTATTTTCATCTAGTTGTGCATCATTTTAGGAACATGTGGACTTCTGGATAGCTTTCTGTGTGTGCTTGCATTATTTTAAAATAGTTCTTTCATATTCAACAGGTGTTAAGATTTGTGCAAAGATGTCAGATGTGTGGGGGTTTTGTTTGAAAGGTGTGCTTTTTTTCTCTCCACGAATAGACCTCTAAATGTTGTGCAGGGGGAAAATGGTGACTGCTAATGTTTACATACAACTTAAGCTAATTCCAGATGGTAATTTAGGGCAGTGCTGCTTCTCACCTTGTTGAAAAAAAAACTTTTCTAGCCTGATTTTGTGTTTCAGTGATAGAAGATGGCCATTAGACATGCTTTGCAACATAAACTTGAGCATTTACTATCAGGAGGCAGGTTGGTGAAGCCCGCTTTGGCTGCCCATACATGAGCTAGTTCTCTAGGCTCCCTTTATAGTCAGTGGAGAGAAATAAGCACTTTCACTGCATGATTCATCTCACCCCCAGATGGATGTCTAAATTTGGAAGATGAATTCCACCTGAAGTCCATTACTGAATATAAATGTCATTAGTTTAAACTAGGGAATTATTTAAAAGGACACTAGCTTGACTGGCATGGCAACTGAGTAGAAGTCTTTGGCTTTCTTCCATGAATTAGGTTTCAGAGATTTAAAATCAGCACTCTGTAGCCTGTTTCGTATTTTGTGTTGTTTGAAGGTGCTCTGCTTTTACGGCAGATTTGAAACTTAATAAGTAGGGTATATTCCCACTGCCTAATTTCTAAGCATGTAGCTCTGCGAGGCTATCTGACTCGTCTTGTTGCCAGCTGTTTTGATTTTTGGGGTGGGAGGATGATGACAGGGACTAGCATAATGAGAAGAGTAGGGCATGTAACACAATTTTCTTTCTGCTCTAAACTTTCTGTTGAATGTTAGGGATGGATTAAAAAAGTAAAAATATTTAGGTGTCCTTAAAATCATTGCTCCTCTAAAGGACCCTATGCCTCTCCACTGGCTGTACAGGAAGCCTGTGTAAGGAGATCCAGCCTTCAAATTTTCAGGCCCAAAAGGTAGGCAGTGCAGATACCTTCCTTAAGTTTTGTTTCTGTTTGTCAGGAGCAGACATTTGGAATGGCTGGTATCCTTTTAAAGTATTTTTCATGCTGTGCCATGCTTGCTCACTCTGCTGTGCTTGAAGACTCTTCATTTCCCCCCCACCCCTTCTTTTTCCTGTTTATAGGTCTTGATTCCTGTCAGTGGCAGTCTCCTGTTCTTTTATCTTTCTTTCCTTTTGGGAACTCTGCTTGTTATGTCATAATTTGTGGCAGCTTTATCTTCTTGATTACACTGATTAAGTCCTGCCATTTGACTCTGTCCTTATACCTGAATCAAAAATAAGAAATTTTTACAATCCCATTGCTATTGTACCACTTCTGTTTTTCTATCCCGTTAGTTATATTTATGTTCAGCTATATATCAAAGGCTGAAGGAGCTCTGTCAAGTGTTTTTGTTTGGGTTTTATTTTGTTGTTTGATTGTTTGGCTTGGTTTTCTTTTACATTAAAGTGAGGCTACATCAGCCTGAACATTCTAGAACAGTAGTTTGCGATTAGAAAATAACTCAGAACATTTCAGGTTATGTGTATCACAGAAACCTGTACCCTTCGAACATTTTCCTCCACCAGATATAAACATGGGGAGAAGAGGAGTTTCTCACTAGGAGCTATGGGGAAATCACTGACTGGAAACTTGGAACTGAAGGGTTATTGGGATTTCTAACTGAGAGTACTGGATGCTGTACAGATATTGTGTAGACTCCTTACTTGTACCAACAAGGATGTAAACCAGTTCTCAGCTCTCTAACAAAAATAGCAAAAGTCAGAAGTCACAGCTATGGCATGCTACGGGAAGATATTAGGACAGATGAAGCATACCGCCAGCCCTTAACACTAGCAGAGCATTTGTCAAATAGAAATTGCCAGGCAGTCCTAGAAAAAAAAAAACCTTTCCTGCAAGAGGAGATATTAAAAAAACTCAGTAGTTACTACCAGTTGGGAATGGCTGGATAACTATCCCCATCTCTAATCTGGCAGTTTAATGCTGGGTGTTGTATGAGCAGGAAATGCAAACTCATTAGTTTGTGTGATAAGGAATGATATTGCTGAGTTCTCCACTTGATATCAGGTAGGACTTTGCTTGGGGATGATATCCCTTCTTCATGTTGAGTTACAGCCAGTAGCAATATGAGGTGCTACCTGCTCCTTCCCTGTGGACTGTTCCAAGGAAGTCACTCCCTTCCGGTTTTTCCTTTTTTCTTGCTGTGTATTTGGGGTTTAGTGCTGTATTGTGGGGATCTTACCTGTCTCTAGACCAGTCACGGGTGAACTATGCCACTCCTCCTGTGGCTGATGGTAGAGGTATTTACTGCTTCTCATTCTGCTTGGCCTCAGGGTTATCACTCTTAGTATTATTCTTTGTGAATAGCAGTGGATTTTGGCAGTGAGCAGTCCACAAATTGCTCCAAAGAGCAGAACCTGTTTTTCAGCAAATTGATTTAATGTTTAGTCAAGAAGACAGTGTTTAAAAATAAGCAAAATTGATTCTTAAAGCTAACTTGTGGGATGATAGCATTGAATTGCTTCCTGCTTGAAATATGACATTTAGAAGCATTAAGTTTATAAAACTGGTGAGGACTTAAGCAATTTTTTGAAGTTTAGAAGATTTGTGGCTTAGCAAAGAAATCCTATTTCTGCTGGATAGAGAACACCTCTAACTTTCTATCAGATACAGCTTTGTATAATATAAGATGGCTTTCTATTTAAGCTTATGAGAAGTGTGAAATACAAGTTTTTATGTATTTCTAAACCATTAGTTAAGATCAGTATAAGAAGAACCAGTAGACTGAAATTAATAGGAAAACCACATAAAAGGACTTTTAAAACTATTTTCTATTGCTCTTTTCTTTGTTCCTTGATTACTAATAGTCTGTTTCATTTTTAAAGAGAACTCATAGCACTCCAGTTGTTGCTCTAACATCTATCTCTTCACTCTCCTCTTCACACCCTTCTCTCATCCATTCTTGTTTTAGTGTCCTGTACAGTGGCTAACTTAGCAAAGTTATCAGTTGTTTTCACTTTACACATCTTCAGAGAGCCATGACTGATAATGTGTTTTACATGCTGCTGGCTAGTCCATTCTTGGATTGTGTTGCCTGCATGGTAGTGAGTAATCTGAGCTGGAAAATGCTAAATTAGGGGGAAGGCCCACTGTTTAATACAGAAAACCTTTTAAAAAGATTAACAGAAAACTGATGTCATCTTTAACGTATCATTAGAAGATATCTGAAGACTTCAACATTTTTTTGAGCTCAGTTTTGATAAACCTCCACGTCACAAGAAATGCTGAGACGGTTCCCCTTTGTTTCACTCCATCAAATAAGAAAAGCTTAGGAAAAAGCTTGTCTTTTTCAGAAATGCTTTTATGAACTGTGTTTAAAGCCCTTTCGACAATTTTAAGTGGTAGAGGAAAAATAAGCAGAAGATGAATCTAAAAGAAAACCAGCAAGGAATGGGAAGTGTGGTTTTCCATTACATGCCATCATTGCAGGCTTGGTACACCCCGTACACGTCACTGTAATTGCTAGTGTGGAGCTGGAAAGAGTTGAGTGTTTTGATTCCTTAGGCAAATGGAACAACATGAATGTGAGGGAAAGTAACACCTTGTTTTTGAAAGCAAAGAATTAAGTGGGTTTTTTGTTTGTTTTGTTTTTGATAGCAGGCTCTCAAAATCGCTAGTCAAGTGCCCACATTTGGAGCAAAACTTTTCAGTTGAAGACAGAGGATACACCTACTTTGCAGGAGCCAACCCTGGCCTAGTACAAGTGACTCTAACCTACAAATAAGCCAGTTTTGCCTCCCAAGACAAGAAGAAAGTCAGTGCTTTCCTTCTGTAGTATGCTTGCTGAGGTGCAGCAGAAATGTCTTTCTCCTGCAGAAGCAGATGAACTTGGAAGGTAGAGATGCTGCATGGCTGAGCTCCATGCACGTTGCAAAACATAGTGCCAGGTGTTCACAGGGTAGATGATAAACAGGGCGGTGGACTATTAGAGACACTTGTAAGAAGCCCTGGGTGGGTTAATGGTGAGACTTTTTCTGTGTCCTGGTGTCTCCATTTTCAGGTGAGTGATAGAAATATTTTTTTCCCCAAAATTTGTCTCACAGCTCCACGATTGGAGTAATCCAGATTAGTTAAGAGTTGTTTAATACCACAAAATTATTATCGTACTTCTAGCAAAAAGGATGTGGGCCACGCTTTCAGGATGTGGAGATTTCTCTTCCCTTCTCTTCTAAAGCAGTACTGAAAAAGACCTGAGAATCATAAGGAGTAGTGGCTGCAGCCAAAATAAATGCTAGAGTCTCAAGTGGGCCCATGTGAACATCATGAAGTTCAACAAGGTCAAGTGCAAGGTCCTGGATCTGGGTCAGGGCAATCCCCAGTATCAATACAGACTGGAGGGGGAATTAATTGAGAGTAGCCTTGCAGAGGACGACTGGGAGATACTGGTGGATGAAAAATTGTATATGAGCCGACCATATACACTTGCAGCCCAGAAAGCCAATCGTATCCTGGGCTGTATCTAAAGCAGTGTGGCCAGCAGGTCGAGGGAGGTGGTTCTGCCCCTCTATTCTGCCCTTGAGACATCCCACCTGAAGTACTGTGTTCAGCTCTATGGTCCACAATACAACAAAAACATGGACCTGTTAGAGCAGGTCCAGAGGAGAGCTGCAAAAATGATCAGTGGACTGGAACACTTCTCGTATGAAGAAAGGCTGAGAGAATTTGGATTGTTCAGCCTGGAGAAGAGAAGGCTCCAAGGAGACCTTATTGTGGCCTTTCAGTACTTAAAGGGAGCTTACAAGAAACAGAGGGAGAGACTTTTTAACAGACGCTGTAGTGATAGGACAAGTGATAACACCTTGAAGTTGAAAGAGGGTAGATTTACATTGGATATAAGGAAGAAATTTTTTTACTATGAGGATGGCGAGACCGTGGAGCAGGTTGCCCAGAGAAGTTGTGGATGCCACATCATTGGAAGTGTTCAAGGTCAGGTTGGATGGGACTTTGAGCAACCTGATCTAGTTGAAGGTGTCCCTGCCCATAGTCATGGGGACTGGAGCTAGATGATCTTTGAAGATCCCTTCTAACCTAAACCATTCTGTGGTACTGTGAAGAAAGATTAAGAAATATCCCTTACCTGGAATACCATGTCTGTTCCTAGTGACCCCTGTTAATGGGAGGCACTGAAAAAACTGAGGGACCTTGGAGAAAATTAGGTGGTTGAGTGACTGGAGAGCTACTTGCTAGACTGGAGTCTAGTGGGACTGCATCAGTCTTACCAAGAGGAAGGTTAAAGAGAGCTGTGATCTATTCACTTACTCAAGGAACAGAAACAAGTTGGTGGTAGGGCTCCAAGGCAAAGTTATAACAAGATTGCTGGCTGGATGTTGACATTAAATTCAGATGGGACATGAGGCATGTAGTTTTAGTGGTTACTGTGTTTAAAATTTAGGACTTGTCCAGTGTGGGTAAACTTTCTATAACAGGTCACTTTGAATGAATTTGAGCATGTGCATACATTCAAAACCATAAAAAGAGAAATTAATTTAGGGCAGCCCTATGACCTTGTCGTAGTTCAGCCCGGATCGGGACCAGACTACGCAGTCTCTCTCTCACTCCCCCCACCCTCCGAGAGAACAGGGGGAGATAATAGAAGAAAAACGGCTCGAGGTTTGAGATAAGGACAGGGAGA